>PNEQ01037912.1:0-27594 GCA_003012365.1 Medauroidea extradentata
TTAAAACAAACGTACCTACAGTAACTTGAAAAATAGTGAATCGTTAATGGAGCTGATCAATACCTTGTACGAATCGAAGTCCTGTTCCATGATGCAGTTTATTATGACCCATCAAAAGGACGGCCATTCTGAACCAGACGAAGAGAAGAAGTGAGGCTTCAGGTTAAAAAACAATACTTATTCAGCTCAGCTTATTACGTATGCGCAAAATCCAAAAGAGGGGAAAAGGCAAACAGGTAGGGGTCAGATGGGAGGGATTGCTAAGGAGGGGAAAGTAGAGCAGGAGGAGTGGGAATTGCATCAGGAGGAAGGAAGAGGAAAGGGGGGGAAAGGCACATCACCCTGAATTAGCGTTCATGACTACCCGAGTAGGCGGCGCGAAATTCATGCAGAGCGAAGTCACAGACGAAACAAAATTTTAAGTTCATATATAAAGTACAATTTAAGGAGGACGAGCTGAGAGTCAGCTCACCTTACTGGAACACCAGGCTGTCTATACCTCTACTTTACCTACAGTATCTATTAGTAATTGTTATTTATTCTATTTTAAGTATTTTCAGGTGTTCTACAACGTGCACGAAATTTAAGTTATGTTTTTGGGTATAACAATGGTGGGGTTTTATTGTGATTTTGATTGCTCTAGGTCACGGTCGTAGAAGAACAGGTCTGGACACTCGCCTATCTACCAATGTATTTTGCTTGACCCCCTTGTTGTTTGGCTGTAGTTCACCAAGTTACCGCACAATAGTGCATCTTTTGCGCTGCAGTCAGGGCGGTTGGGCTCAAACTCGCCCACTTGTTTCCATTGTTAACATTATAAAGTAAATAAACATTACTGAAGTCATGCTTTAAAATTGTGAGCAAAGGAAGTATTTCATAAATTGATAAAACTGCGCTTTGATAAACTGTTTATCTTAGTGGGAAGGAAGTGGGCGGAGTTTGAGCCCGACCGTCCTGACTGCTGTGCCAAAGACGTAGAGCATTATCGTGAACTTGGCGAACTACAGCCAAACAACAAGGGGTCAAGTTTCCAGGCGAGTGTCCAGACCAATTTCGGGTTTTAGATTATGAACTTTTTGTAACTTACAATTCAGGAAAGCTCTGTGATTGATCCGTTTGCACCCTTTAGCGAAACTAGCGCTTAATTTTCCCAGTGCCAAACTTTTAACATTTACATTTATTGCCTGTAGTGGAATTAACCTTACTTGAACCCAGAGGCTAAGAGGAAGTGCGCGTGCTGTGTCATCCTTACCGCTTCAGCACTTCAAGGACTCGAAAGCGCAAAATATGTTCACCCAAGCGGGTCTCATTTGAGTTATAATGTAATTTTCTCTGCCTACCGTCACATATGATTAAATAAGTTAAGATTCCTCATCGAATATTTATTAGTTTGTCACGTATTCCTCCAATCAAGTTGTATCACATCTATTACACATATCGATGGCCCAGTTAAAAAACGGAAACAACTAAAAAAATCCCTGTTTACAGAATAATTTATTAAAAATGTTTGTGTTTTTTAAAAATTTAATGGTAATTACCACATTTTGTTGAATTTTTTTTTCGAGTGAAAGTAAATCATTAAATTGGTTAAAAAGTTAACATTCTACCTACGGTAAAATTATCGCAGTTAAAAACAAGTAAAATAAAATTTAAATTATTAACTGTTAAACAGAACCACTTAACTATATTATTAAAATAGATGTCAACTATATGCGTTGTTCCTTTTTTTTTACTGGATTAAGTGTACTTCCGTCTGTGAATTGGTGTACCTAACTCAAATATGTCGTTTAACTGGGCTATCGAATACGTATCGATAGGCTACATATAACTACAGTGAAGTGTATATTTTCATAATTACTGTAAAAGAACATAATTTAAAAAAACCACTTAAAAGTTGCTTTAACCAGCTGAAAATTAGAAAGCGATTATGTAAATCTACGTTAAATATTGTATAACTTATATGCTTAAACTAAACAAAAGCATGCATGTTGCACATTTTCATAAAATACACTGTATTTTATACTCTTCTGAAATAATCACAACGTTTGCTTGACAATGTGATCTTTTGCCACACATATGTTCGTAGAAATATTTACAGTAGACATTATGTAGGAATTTATTTGTCTTACAAAAACCGTTCACGTAGAAGCAAATGTGCACTAGGCCTAGTATTTAGCCGAATTTCCGTCATTTAATTTTTCATCCATAGGATAAAAACATTTGGGAATAACATTCTTCGAGGTATATAGCATATTTACATTATCAACAATTTACGAACCATCATAGTATATTTTGTATATTTACTTTCATAGTTACTGTTTGCCCATTTGGCGGATTGTAAATATGTCACTACGTGAAAATGTCTTCGAAATGTATTATAAACTTTTGTTAAATAAACTACATTTGTTCTTAACAACAGCAATATCCCTTAAAAAAACAAACTAAAAGTCACTGATTAATGGTGTAAAAGTAAAGCGAGAGATTGTACATGGAAATAGTCGACAGGTTGTTTGTTTGCAATGTAGTATTCACGTATCCGATATTCTTTTTTATGTGTGTTCCCACTAATAATTAGGGAATTCTCAAACTATAATGCTGAACGCTTCTTATTCGTCTGTAACGATTTGAACCGTGACAAAAATTAGTCGTGTATAGTATTTCATGTACTTCACGCGTTTTGGAGAATATTTTTTAACCATCAACACAAAAATAACGGTGTTATAAGTTTAACGTGTTTATGTGTGACTCTCTGTAGTATCATAGCTCCTGAACGGATGAACATATTTAATTTTTTTTTAAAGGTAACTTGATCGAGTGTTCTCATCTACGATTCAAGAATATCTGTTCAGCCGTTTGAAGTTCATCAGCTCTTTTTTTTATTTTTAGAGGTTTTTTTTTTAATCAGAGGTTATTAAATTGTACATTTAAGTAGTTACAAGTGGCATAGAAGATTTTCGAGGGTTGCCAAACTTTTTTACGTGTATCTTCAGTCTGGTAGGATTCTTCCCTGGCGTCGCCACGACCGATACCAATGCCTCGGAGCGTCTCGTGGCGAAGTCTCTCTCTCTGTCGCCAACCGTCGTTGTTCGCAAACTTCTCCAATAGTCGTGAGCTCACTTGATCCGCCACACTCCTCTCAAGATATCAGCCCGGGAGTGTTTGAGGAGGATCGTGCGCTGCCTCCTAGACCGCCTCCTGGACTACACGCCCCGTGTATTATCTGATCCCAACCTCGCCTCTACAGACTGCAGTTCCCTCCCGCGCCGAGCGCTACTGCCACACTCAGACATCTTTCAGGAAGACCTAATCGTTATGTAATCATACGAAACTTAATACCATCACTAATCCGTGGTTTAAAAAAACTTCGTCGTACGCCACACCGGCAAATTTTCTACTAAACATTTACACGAACCGTAAGCGTGAGTGACTTTAAACACGTAGGGTGACTCAGGGAAATTTTTGTACTATTTCCATTTTTTTATGTTTCTCAACTGTGAGTACACATTAATAAAATTTTATATGGATATTTCCTATATTGAGTTTATCGCAAGCATATTTTTTTATGCATAACTACCAAGCGTATGAAAAATATTCTATGGTATGTTTTAAAGTCACTGCAAGAGCGCTAACGGTATTTTATTAATTAATTACCGGTCATGAATAACGAATCAATCACGGAGTATAATTATGGAAACGATCAACATGCCAACGTGCAAGTATGTGTCCCCGTCCCATGTCTGCATATATTGTACTGTAGTTTGAGTTCTGAACGGCTAACGAATATGCCACTTCATATGTGTGTACATATGTATGTGTATATATATATATATATATATATATATATATATATATATATATATATATATATATATATATTACATAGGCCTAAATATAATGAGTCGTTATTAGTTGCTTACCCGGCAGGAGTGAATTCCTGAGGTCAAATAAATAGAGAAAGAACAATACAACTTTGGATCTACGTACTGTGGAGTTATGCCCTCTCAAAGGTGAAGACGGGAAATGTGTAATTGGACAACAATATCTTAGTCATATGCAATTATGTAACGAAATTTCGTATACAGGCTACTGGTGTAGGGGTATACAGCAGTATAAAATTATGTTACAAAAAGAACATCCCTTCATACTTTAACTAGGGGTTGACAACTCCATAATACTTAGAACTTTGTAACCCTTGACTTGAAGTGACCGGACATTACATGTAGGTGATCAGCATGTAAACATTAGTAATATGGTCAGCTTGCGAAAAACTGCTAATGTGAACCGTTTCCTCAGAAATCAAATGTTTAGTTGGGAAGTGGTATTGTGGTGGCCTGAGAGGTAGGCAGCAAGTAAAATTTTCGGGTATTGCAGTACCTCTATACGGAAAATGTGACTTATCTTTGAGTTCATATTTAACGAATATATGGTTGAGAAGTTACTGCATCCAAGTGACAGCATTGCATTGGTTACTGTTTTATCCATTTTCAATGCTTGCTACTCGAACAAGACAACTAATCATGCCGGGAATATGCAATAGATAAACCACATACCTGGTCAAATTTAATTCCCACAGTTAGCCTGTGTGTAGCCAGAGTTACAAGTATGAAATGCCTGATAACAGTGTGGTGCGTTGCAAAACAGTAAAGTTAATTAGTTTCTGGACATAGAAGTATTTCTGAATTATGACGCTTACAATCGTATTTTTTTTATGAAATTAACCGATAAACGAAGAAAAAGAAGACTGCGTTGTCGGGCACCCGTCGTTTTGCCTAAACATGTTTTGCTTAATCGTAGGCAAAACGACTTTAGGCACTACGAATTTAGGTAAATTAACTTTTAGGCAAAACTTCTTTAGGGTAAATAACTTCAGGCAAAATTATTTTAGACAAAACGACTTTAGGAAAAATAATTATAGGGTAAATTATATTTGGGCAAGTTAAGCGAGAAGGTAGGACTTTGAATAGATCAATTTTAGGCAATACGATTTTAGGCAAAATTGTTTTATGCAAACGACTTTGACTAAAATGTCATCGCTTTGCTGAACTTTCGACAAACAGCTTTTAGACCGAACGACTTTAAGCAAAATGAATTTTAGGCGACATAATTTTAAGCGAAACGCATTTAGGCGAACGTTTTTTAGGCAAAGCGATTTTAGGCGAAAATACTTTAGGCGAAACTACTTGAGGATAAATTATTTTAGGTAAAATGACTTTAGGCGAAAGGAGGTAGGTAAATGTGTTTAGACAAAACATTTTTAGGCAAAAAGATGCGTCCCCGCGTTGTGAAGTAAACAGAAATGCACTCGTGTTTATTGAGACAAAACTGGAACCTGGTTTTTTTCCCCCCAACATTTGTATGCCAATAAACGCGCAGGAAAATAAAAGTTTACAGAATTTTAAAACAATAGCAATTAGCTGAATTGCGTGGTTAAAAACTGCGAACACCTGTTGACAAACGGAAACCATTAAAATGGAAACACAATGTGTTGGTGTATATTTGTGGTGTGATTCGGCGGAGTGTAGAAAATGTGTACATGGTTAAAAATTACGTCCCTACTCTTGAAATACGTCTGCGGGCAATGCAAACACGCATGAGTTTTCACGGGACATTATCTGTGAAACAATATTGTCCAATGAAATTGGTTTGGTTCAAGAAATGCAAAACCAAAGGCAATTACGTACGCATGAAAACAAACGACAGTGTCTCTTAAATATGACTACAAAAGTAGTTTGTGCATGTTACTTTAATATTTTGTGTAATAAAGGAATTTACATTAATTTTTACCATAAGTCGTAATAACAAACATTAATAGCAATAGCTGACTACAGTCTTCTTGATTTAGGTTTTCCATGCTGTCCGAAAATCACTCCAGGTGAATGATGGGATGGTTTTCTTAACAAAGGCCATTGCCGGTTTCTTGCCCCTGTACCCTAAAGTGTCCAGTTGTGTGTTTCTATCTGCAATGACATTGTCTGCTGACAATGACGTTATGGCCTACCTCCCAGGCAACCACAATACAACTTCCCTACTTAACATGTAATTTCTGAGGAAACCGCTCACATAAGCAGTTTCTCGCAAGGTGGCCTTTTATACTAATGTTTACATGCTGATCAGCTACACGTCATGTCCTGTCACTTCAAGTCGAGGGTTGCAAAGTTCTAAGCACAAAGGAGTTGTAAATCCCTAGTTAAAGTATAAAGGGATGTTCTTTTTGTACCATAGTTTTTTGATGTTGTCTATCCCTACACCAGTAGCCTGTATACGTAATTCCGTTACTTAATTGCACGTAACTAAAATATGATTGTCCAATTACACATTTTCCACCTTCTCCTTTGAAGGCGTATAAATCCGTCATACGTTACAATAGACCCAATGTTGTGTTATTGTTTCCCTATTCATTCGACCTCAGGAATTTACTCCTGCAGGGTTAGCAATTAATAACGACTCAACCGGTGTGTATGTATGTGTGTATATATATTATATATATATACATACATACCTACAATAAGCAGGTTAGTTGAGCAAAATAAATTTACTGTTGACAAACACTAAAATTCACTAACAAAGAAATGTTTGTTTATCTATACAGCTTGTGTAAATTTTAATTGCCTGAAAGTACTTAAAAATATTACAGAAAATTTAATGAACGCAAGGAAAAACGTAAGAAATGGTTGTGGTTTTGTAGGAGTGAGGTAAATACAAGCGGTAGTTAGGTATTCAATAATTTGAACCTCCTACAAAAACGCACCACTTGCTCGAGAGCACGCATTCCTGCCGTGTATTGTAAGCTTCATCGCTTCATTTTTAGTACTTCAACTTTTTTCTTTTCTTTGTTTAACGACAAATTTACTGCGTCAGTTATTTTCAGTGAGTGTTACCAATTTTTTTTACAGAACTTATATTCTGTGCATATGGCCTTGTAGGGCGTAGTTCCATAGCCAACAAAACGCAAAGAAATCGCACACAACTCTATTTTTTTTGTCCTGATTTACGCGACAATTAATTATTTTGCAGTTACTTGTTTCCAGTACCTTATGTTTACACATGCAGCTCTGCTTCGGGGTTATTGGCAGCGTGATAGTGTGCAGAGACATCTTTCATTTGACAGCACCAATCAGAACAAGGCTATTGCGACACCACGCTCTGTGATTTGCGGGCTATAACCCTAAAAGAGTGTGAGAGTTAAAACATCCAATCACTACGCATGAAGCAGAGAAGAATTTGTTACGAAATTCTCTTCACGAAAATCGCTCTCTCACAGGATGTTAATGGATGACGTTTAAAACGCTCTGTCACGCTGTAGGGGATGTTAAGACGAGTGAAATGGTACAGGACACTTAGGGCCGTATCTATAAACGGCTTTCGAATGACAACCAACTGCTCACCAATGCTTTCTCTATGGGGATAGCAGTTGGTTGTCATTCGAAAGCCGTTTATAGATTAGGTACTCAGGGCCGATATTATAAACCTCTTTCGATTCGAATGACAACCAACTGCTATCCCCATAGAGAAAGCATTGGTGAGCAGTTGGTTGTCATTCGAAAGCCGTTTATAGATACGGCCCTTTAAGTGTCCCAATGCTGAGAAGTGCCTGAAAAACGGCACACAAGTTGTGGTCTGTGAGGTGTGAATACTATATTTGAACGGCAACCACTGGCGCATTTCGTGACATTTCCACATTCACTCTAGTTACTTTCTTGGGTCGTGTGTGTATTAGCAGTTAGAACCACAGCACTACAGGAATTACTAGTCTGGCAATGGTAGTATGCAGGTGACGCCAGGCTTCAGAGGGAGGCAAGTTACATATCTGCGGCCCGATGAACTGTCAGATCTGCCCATTTTATGCACTGGTTGACTTATCAAAAATAATTATTAGCTACATCAACACAGATTTTTAACCTCACATACCACAACTTGTGTGCCATTTTTCAGGCACTTGCCACTATTTGCGACAACAAGTGTCCTATATAATTTCACTCGTCTTAGCATCCCTACAGCGTGATGGAGAATTTTAAACGTCATTCATTAACATCCTGTATATCGATGCACAAACGACGTTATATTTTACAGCTGGTCTTACACGTTAACTGCTCGCGCAGCAGTAATTAATGCGTGACGTTGAATTGCCGGGACACGTTCTTAAATTCCTTTGTTTAGACAGCAAATCTTAGTATTTCTAGGACATCAGGGTTCAGTATAGTTCACAAATATTTTACGCAATACTAGAGAAACTAAGACACGCAAATTCATATTTGAAACGTTTAATACGAATGACAAGTAAGACTATGCAAATCGTTGAAAGAAATTGAGTTCGTGGTGATAGGTTTTTCAACTTTCCTTTGGGAGGTTTCTCGTGTAAACTGCATCGGTGCAGGAGAAGAAACACAACCTAAGTATTTATGTTTACTTTCTGCGTGTTACGTAATTTACTCTTCTGTCTACATTCTTCAGAGTTTTCTTAATATAAACGTGCGCAAGCAGAAATATGGCAGAGGTTAGAGAAAATATACGTTCTGCAATAATACCGGTCACAGTATTGCAGCGAATGTTCCACTTGCTGTCAATAGACTACTGAAGTTAATACTAAGCATGTGTGATGTTATGATCCATGCAGTGCAACACATAACTATATGAACACCAAAATCCTTTGATGAGTCCCTGAAAGATCGACAACTGACGAATCACAAACTGTATTATTTTGGACATTTCGACATTGGTCATTTTGTCCCATTGCATGAAACATTCAAAGACATGTCGAATCGTATACGAACGAGAACCGAACTAGAAAAAGCACGGGCGCTACACGTCTAATCCCAAGAGAATTATCTCCCCGATGATACTCGTTCGCACATATTAGCTTTTCCGTCATATCGCCGAGTGAGGTGGCGCAACGTAACACGCTGGACTCGGATTCGGGAGGACCCGGGTTCAATCCCCGGCTCCGGCAATTCTGATTTCGGTTTTTCATGGTTTCCTGAAATCGTTTTAAGCGAATGCTGGGATGGCTCCTTAACAAAAGCAGTGGCCAATTCCGCTCACTGCTCCTCTCCTTGTGTAAAGTTGTGTGACCTCGCTGTCGACGAGACATGAAGCCGAATCACCTTACCTTACTATCGCCGTCATATTCCGAAGAAAACAAGACTAGAGGTTGATGTTTTAAGGCGTTTATACGTCTAGAGCCATGCACGTGCCAAAAAGCATGGACGAACATTTCGCACATGATTGTTACCACTCACTCCTGTCTGGCTAGGAGCAGTTCATGCCTCGTTTACACCGGTAGTCTATGAAAGAGAGAACAGGCGATCGAGACATACAAAACCAACCAACGATTTAAGGAAATGGCAAAACGAAAATCAATTATTAATTGTACGTTGACTTGATTATGTTAAAATATCTCATTTTAAATTAAATATAAGTAAACATTAAAAATTTTCATCTTTACTTTTGGTTCTTCGAATCATTTCAACCGATGTCGTGATTTTATTTGGTTTTCGGGATTATTGCAGTTAACACTGCTTTCAAGTTATGTAAGTTTAAATAATTTATCCTTTGTAGACAAGTTTGTAGAGACATAATTATTTCCTTACGTATTTCCAGTATATTTGTTACTATGCAAAACAGTCTTCAGGTTTTGTTCTATATCACTATGAAACAATAATTATTCTGCAAGGAAATTTCACTGTTACAAGTCAGCATAAGCAGGTAAAGTCTACTGCAAGCGGTTCTGGATTAAGTGAGCACTCAAAAATGCCCTGCTAAAGTTCTATTTTTAGCCAATTCGTATCTTTCCGCGTGTAACGGTTGACAACGGTACATGTCTAACCTCTCTGGACACGTCACTTTATGATTGCGCAAGTAAGATAAATAGTGCAGTCAGAATGAATCGATACAGTTTGATTAAAAATACGGTTAATTATATACAATACGATCATTTAGATCTGGGTTGATTTGTTTCTGTATTTTTGTATATAAATAAAAAAATACGCGGAACTATGTATCGTATTTTCGCTGCCAAGCATACAAGCAGTAAGGTGACTATTATAGTTAATGTCGAATTATATGCAGTAATGGTTAGTGATACTTTTCAAAAGTAATATTTTTAGTGCTCACTTTATCCCGAACGACCTATACGTATTTTAGCTGCTAATGAATGTGTATATGTGTTTACGAATGCGTTTTAATCGCACTGTATGAAACACGTGGCCGTGGGCTGAAATTCTTGATACTTCTTTTTATGTGCGCCAAGGTTTTTGGTCCGAATTCGCACCACCCCCTCTCCCTTTTTTCTCCCAGCATCTTTTAGCAAAAAAAAAAAAAAAAAAAGAACAAAGAAAACTTTTCTCGGGATCCGAAACGAGAGGAGAACTGGTGGCTGTGCTTTGACGTCATCAGCAAACAACGCCATTCCTAACCCATCCTGAACCCCTCCCTCAGCCTCATACCTGGACGGCGACTTCACTCGGAGATGGGAGGCATATGGAAATTACTCTCCACCGTGTTCTCTTTTTATTTTTTATTATTATTATTTTTCCTTTTACCCTACTTCAGGAGTTTCTTCACCAGGTGCGCCTTAGCTGTTCTCTGTTTCATTCCGCCAGACAGGAACAGCTTTTTTGAAGTTCTGCATGTTCTGTGCCGTATTTTGCAGCAGGAGGCCCAGCTTCTTGCAGACAACGTACCGCCCTCATTCACGCTTCTATTTGAAAATATGGGGAGAGGGGATTGATCCCTACCACCTAGGATTTACCTGCTTTCCATCGATTATTTCAGATTTACGGGATGTATCGAATTTTCCGGCACCCCGGGACATAAGTAACCTTCGGATAATGTTCAGAAATTTGTGGCACTAACCACAGGCGTATGTCTATTGTTGTAGAAAGAGTACCTATTGACATTTTTATTAAATGAATACTAACATCATCAAATGACTGAAAGCAAATATAGGTCTCTTAAACCACTTTAAAGTAATTAGCAACTACTTTTGATGAGAAAATTTGCTAAGAAATATCATAAATATGTCGTATTAAAATCATTATAAAATATATATTTTCTAATCCCACAAATAGCAGCAATAATATGAATGTTAATTTATGTATATTTGATTATAATATCAATACTATTTAGTATTAAAATTTATTCAAATAAATAAATACAAAAAATTTAATTTCAATAAAAAATTTTCAAATCGAAAACTGTAAATGATAATAAATCTATTCTACATTTTTGTACCATCTACAAGATTATTCAATATACCAATAAAATGATTTAGATGAATAATTTGCCTAACACTACTAATCTCATCATATTGGTTAATAAAAAATCGATTTTCAATAATATGAGATAAACCATTTATAACATTAAATAAAACAAAACAAAAGAATATAAAACAAAAAAAATATCGGCACGATTTTTAAACTTGGTTGCTTTTCGAGTCTTGTGGTACTTATTATGATTCAAGGTACTGGAATATAACCCAAAGGAAAATTTAGTGGGTTTCAGAACATCGCAGTGTCCTATTTTGCTGACAGAACATAAACCGGATGTCTACATCCGTACTGTGTAAAACTTTATTCAACGTACGTGGCCAGTAAAGTTAACCGAAAATGACAGTTATCAATTTCATGTGACCATATATATAATATGTTTAAGTCGCTGTTAAATAAATAGTAAATACTGTAATTATATCGAAGAAATTAAAAACATTTAATAACCTACTCATTTAGAAGAATTGGACGTATTGAAATTATGTTGGGAAAGGTAGCCTATATTGGACCGTTTTGACAATTTGTCTCTGTAAGTCAATTGACTGAAACATAAAAAAAAAAAAAAAAAAAAAAAAAAAAAAAAAAAAAAAAAAAAAAAAAAAAAAAAAAAAAAAAAAAAAAAAAAAAAAAAAAAAAAAAAAAAAATATCTAAACCAACCAAAATGTTGAACCTTCGGTTTCGTAAATTGGTTCAGGTGTACTAAAATGGTCCTATTGTTGATTAACATCTACAATAAACACTTTAATGACAAGTAGGTTATACCTTTCATGATATCAGTCATAAACAACTAAAGAAAGTCTCCTTTTAACTCGAAATTGACATCACTTGTGTAAGATATTAAAATATCAAGCATAAAAAACTAAAAATGTCTCCTTTTAACTCGAAATTTACATCACTTGAGTAAAATATTAAAAGTCATACGAAAAAAATCTCTTTCTGAACACTTGTCGCACCGTAAGGCACTATAAACCTTACAAATATACGTATAAAAATCGATTTAAAAATGGTAAAATTTTTGCTAGCTGTAATTTAGTCCTATATTTAAAATTTGACTCGAAAATCGCTATAATTCTCACATTTTAGCTTTTCAACGAAAACCTTCCCACTTTACGGCCATGATACTGAGTTTTTAAATAATTTATAGTTTTTTTATTTTACTTTACGTTTGTATTAAAAATTGTTTCACAGTTTAAATAAGCACGTTTCAGAGTATGTATATAATATTTTTAAAAGTATTTAACATGCAGTTTTCAGATTTTTTTCAAAGCAATATCTTCCTAACTGTTTGAATAGTTTACAACAGAATGTATAACAATACATAGCATTGGCCTTAATCATAGAAGGGGTGGCAATTACAAACCGACCTTCAGCCCTCGCCTTGAAATGAAATCCCGGTTACTATCCTGAAATCAGGCTGTAATTTAAGTTTCCTAAGTTGGACCAGTCCGATCCGATTTCGGAAACACCATATGGTCCAACATCGGCAACATAGCTTATTTTATTCTTAGACACGTTATCTAAACTGAGTAACAACTATTATTTTTGAACGCCCTGCTGAATTTGTAGCCTACATAATGCAGTTTTCAATAAACTTATGTTTAGTTTGTTTGCTTACCAAATGGTTTTGTAAATCGCAATGAGCTGTTACACTAATTTTACACCAGCTACCACAAAAACACATTAAACCACACTGTGCTCGGACCAGTGGCGCCTAATACTCGACCTTCGGCAGGGCCACGGGAGTACGGGTAGTTACACTGAGCACTGGCCACACAGACAATCGTGTTACCAGTCGAGCGGAAAATTCCATGGTCCAACTTACGTGGCGGTCCAAAATCGGCTACTCTCCCCTACATATTAGGTACTTCATATGTAATTTAATTACTTATTACACCAAAATTGGAAAAAATATAATAAGATGAAACTGCTAGGACAAGCATTAATTTAATTTGTTGATTTTACCGTACTTTAAAGTAGATTAAATACTTATTCACCATCGTAGGTAATCAAATATTACATATTAATATTTAATTTCTTCGACTTACACTGATCCAAAATGTAATTTTATTTGCATTAAATATTTATAAATACTTCATATATTATTAATTTATTATCTATATTTGTTTTGTGAATACTATCGGCTTGACAAAATAATAATTGAAACAGTAAAATTAAAGGCAGTTCTTCTAAAAACAATCGAGGAAGAGACATATCAACTTTATTCTAGAAGTAATAAACAACTCTGAGAAGTGTTAAGTTAACATCTCGCAGACTAAAGAAAGCAAAGGGGTTCATATGCATTCCGTGGTGAGGCGCGTACCTTTCTCCACTCCACAGGATCGTTCTCATAACGACTCCTCCTTGATGCCTTGCACATGAGATAATGATTCTCCTCGGAAACTTAATGGTCTGTGTCATTATGCTACGTCTGTCTCCGTGGAGATGGAAGACGTTAACAGATTAATGTCGTCTCTGACCTCGACAGTCGCCAATTATTCGCGACCAGAAAAAAATGTCTGCAGTAACACTGATATTACCGAGCAATCTTTTGGCGAAGAAGAGAAACAGATTATCACAAGGCAAGCAAGCGGAGATAAATTCAGCGATTGTTATTTAAGACTGCTACGGAATACCCGTAGAAGAAAATATAACAGACTGCATTTTATAGATGTCGAAATGAAGGCACATAATGTAACGCCAGGCATAATTCGAAATGCATAAATTCATGTTCTGATTGGTAATTTAGAAGTAAGAAACAGTATACGGTTTGATTGGAACATACACTGAAAAAAAGTATAGTTGTAGATACCATACTTTTGTTAAAATATGGACAACAAAACAGTTTGGTTGCCGGTACTGCTCTGGACAGTTCCTGCAACAATCTGTTCTGTAGATGTTACCACCTGGTTTGTAAAAGTAACAAGGCTCTTTGTTTCTTCTGCAAAACAGATTGTTGAAGGAACTGTCCAGAGTAGTACCGACAACCAAACAGTTTTGTTGTCCTTATTTTAACAGAAGTATGGTACCTACAACTATACTCTTTTATAAGTGACATGGTTAATAATTCTGTGATTTCGTAAGCACTAAAGAATAAATACTAAACAAGAAAATATGACGTATAATAGTCGCGGCAAGATAACATTAGAGCACGGATTAGTAATGTCATGAATATTATTAAATTGCTTATTTTTTAGTTGTTAATGTAAGAACGAATAACAATATCAGAATACGAAGGAATCCGATGATGTGTCTTGAGACGTTAGACGGTCCCCAATTATCGTGTATTTTTAAAAACGAAAAAAAAAAAAAAAAAAAAAAAAATGGAAAACGTAATCCAAGCATAGCTTGTTAGTAATGTATAACTTGTACTGGAAATAATCGCCACTATTTCATCACATCCTTTGTATTACAAAAATCTACAACGTTTGCTCTGATCCGTGTAGATTTGTCAACAAATACATCCTATCTATAAATTACACACGAATAGTGGAAATTTTTTGAAACGGTACTTTTGATAAATTGAAATTCAACATTCAAAACAATAACGTTGTGACAGTACGCAGTGAAATGAAATACTGTACTGTAGACAGTTAAAACTGCAACACAAAGAAAGATAAACCTGGTTGACCTTACGACGTGGGAGAGCAGGCTAGACCAATGGCACAGCAAAATTTGCGTTATTTATTAGCTATTAGATACAATCTGCAGGCCTATACTCACTCGAACATATTCCAGGCCTAGAGTACTTTAGTGTGGCCACATTATTAAAGTAAATGAACAATTTACAATTATCTTTATAGAGATATGGTACATCGCGAAAATGTTTTGGGCCAAAATACCCTTGAAAACGCTGTTGTAAATTGCAACACGTATGACTGGGTGATGTACATCCGATACGACTTAGCTGTCTGCAGACCAAAAACCGGCATAGAATATTACAGTAGCGGGATTCTTATAGAGTCTGTCAAATAGGGTAACAGCTTCACGTACAAGCAGAGATGAGAGAAAAGTACAGATGGAGCATTATCAGCTTATACTGAGTCCAAGCCGACTTTGTATATTCAGGTTACAATATGGCGGAATGTAATCAGCTGTTCCTGTAGATTAATTGAGAAATGAGGTTATGGTTGGCCAACCCTCAACCGCATTATACACGTTGCTATGGTGATAAACAACATGTTTTAGTTACCAAAATGGCGGATAGGTTCCTCCTCCTTCCGTCTCAAGGCACCATACCCCTCGCCCTAAGACATACATTATGCTCCATCTGTGTGTTTCTCTAATCTCTGCGTACAAGCGAAAGCAAGTTATGGTAAGCTAAACGTGCGTTGAAATCCAGCAAACAGTCAAGTTTTCCTGAGATAAACCATAATCTCTAATCATTGGATGAAAAATTCCTACAGTCGCGCCCTACAAACTGCCGGCCAACATCAGAAGTCAAATGAGTACACAGTAGCTTAGAGTCCAGTCTGATAACGCGAAATTTGCATGTTTCTACCAATGACGTGTTTAGATGGGAGTTTATGCGAGTTCTACGACCTCGTCAGTTGACAGAACATATTTTCCTCTCCCCACTACGCTGGGGGTTATGCGGGGCGGTGACGAATGTTGGATGCTATGGCCAATAGGGTTTCGGCTTTATGTGAGTGAGTGAGAAATTTTGGTCAGCGCTTAACATCGAGGTTTTCAGCGCTGGTGAGGGGTGACATGATGTAAGTATGGAACAACGCCGGAATGAAAGGCGGGGGAAACGGGAGATCCCCGAGAAAACCCGCTGACCAACGGCATCGTCCGGCACGATTCCTACATGCGAAAACCCGGGGACCGACCCCACCGGGAATCGAACCCGGATCGCCTTGCTGGGAGACGAATGGATTAACCATTTTGTTTACTACTAAATCAGTGCCTGCAATACAAACTACAATTTGTGACCAACATTAAAATCAGCAACTGCAAGCTGTACTTCGTTAATGGTTCATATCAGCCAATCACAGCCACCAACCACATACGCTACCACCACCAATTTCAATTATGTCAGGCTTTTCACTCAGAAGGCGAGGATGTAGACGACTCATGATCGACTACAGTGTTACCAGGTTTTCTGAAGCAAAAATCCCTGCAGTCTTCTACACAAATCCCTTTCAGCCCTAAAACGAATCCCTACCCGCCACTTTTCCTTCATGTTTCCCCAGTTCTTTTCTGATATTTTTTTTTTCTTTCTCGGCGTAGACGGTCCTGCTGTTTCAGTATCACTAATTATCCCTTAAGGTTGAAATTAAAAAAAAAAAAAAAACTTTCAGTTATAGTACAGTTAGAAATACTGTGCTGACCCGGTATCCAACACAAAATATGACACAGATAATACCTAAACCAATACAACAGAGACGTCCACGCCTGTTACCATTGAATGCACCAATTTCAGAGACGGAAATTCCCTATTTAAAGTGTGTATTATGCAGGCAATTTACAAGCAAAAGAAAATTTTACTCCTCCTCCAAAAAATTCCTACGATCACCTAAATATCTCTCAATCCATTTTCATGCACAAGGGCGCGGTGGTCGAATGGTCAGACCATTCGCCTCCCACCAAGGTGATCCGGGTTCGATTCGCGGCGGGATCGGTCCCCAGATTTTCGCATGTGGGAATCGTGGCGGACGATGCCGTTGGTCGGTGGAGTTTCTCGGCGATCTCCCGTTCCCCCCGCCCCTTCATTCCGGCGCCGTTCCATACCTACCTCATGTCACCCCTCACCAGCGCTAAAGACCTCGATGTTAAGTGCTGACCAAAATCTCTCACTCACTCATTAATGCCAGAAAGAAACATGCACGGAGGTATTTATCCCTCAACCTGGCAACACTGACCGGCTGGCCACTCCTCGACTGCGTGTACGCGTGCGACAAGTGCCCGTCAGTCGTCCAACAAGTAGAAGGATCGATATCGATAACGAGATGTGAGTTGGCTGAGAGCCAAGCTAGGAGGCGCGCACTTGTTGCTTGGCGGGCGCCTTGCGGTCTGGCACCGCCTCCTGGGAGGGCTTCACTCCCGCCTGCCGGCTCTATGGTCTACTGCGGCTAGCTCTAGCCGGTAATTGCACACTCCTGGCGCCTGTCTCACTTTCATCTCTGTGCCTTACTGCGAGTAAACAAAGTTCTAAACAGTTTAGCTAAACACACTTCAGAACAAAACAAGACACGGCGGTCTATACTTCAGGACTGTAAAATACAGCGACATACAACTAGCGCTATCTAGACAGCTCATGGTTCAAAGAAGTCGTGAAAATATTATTTGTGATCTTAGAATCTTCCTAATAGTCGAATAACTACACAGTTTTTCTACCCTATTGCAAAGTTTTTACGTGGAAAACAAAAAAGAAATATTACTCTGTATCACGTAGTAACAAAACCCAAAACCCAAAAACCCAAAACTAAAAACCCAATCAGGTGTTCCACAAGGCTCCATACTTGGCCCGTTCCTTTTAACGTTGTTCATTAACGATGCACCGCGACATTTAGAAAACTGTCAGTACCGTCTTTACGCTGATGACTTTCAGATTTATTTGCCATTTAATTCGTGTGAAGCTAGTGCTGGTATTGAATTAATGAATAAAAATCTCTCCCGCACTCGAAAGTGGTCAGGAATGCGTGGTATATTGCTTAACCCACAAAAAACGCAGTGTATCATTACTGGCTCGAAACAGTTGCTCTGTCAAATAAAAAATACACGGTTACCGGACGTTTTACTAAGCAGTGTCTCCATACCTCTCTCTAACTCCGTAAAAAACTGTGGCTTTATTATGGATGAAACATTTTCTTGGAAAGAACATGTGAAGCTTAGGGCCTATATGTAAAAAAAAAACATCTGCAATATTCCACACGTTAAAAAGAGTTAAACATTTCATACCGCAGAAAACGTTGAAACTTTTAGCCGAAATGCTTATTGCTCCTATAATTGATTACACGGATATAGTTTACAATGATTTATCCGAAGAATTGAATGCCAAATTACAAAGAGTTCAAAATTCTTCCATCCGACTAATTTTTAATCTGAAACATAAAGACCACGTATCTAAATACTCGAATAAACTTATGGCTTGATTTAAAGAAACGTCGTGCAGTACACGTTGCGACACTTCTTAAAAAAGTATTGAGAACAGGGCGCCCGGAGTATCTTTCAAAAAGATTCGCTTTCCTGTACACAAACGCTCACTACCAAAATACAAGGGCACAAATACAAAATAAATTGTCTTTTACTCAGCACAAATCTGTAACAGACACGATAATTTTGAATGATCTTCCGCAGTCGGCTAGAGATGCTTTACCTAATAGATCATTTAAATCCAAAGTAACAGAATAACTGAATACGTAAACTAAACAAGTACCGGTAAAAAAATGTTGTTAAGCATGCAACTTTGAAATAATTCAATAATTAGCCGGTGAATTTGGTTACAAGGGTTCTTTAGATGTATGTACGTGTGAATGTTGATGACATTGAAACTGTATGTGTGCCGATGTGTGTATGTGTGTATGTGTATGTGTGTGTGTGTGTGTGTGTGTGTGTGTATATATATATATATATATATATATATATATATATATATATATATATATATATTACGGCTGTGAATGTGGTACATTGACTTGTATAAATATGATCTGTTTTTATGAGTATCTAAGTAAATGTGTTTTAACTGCAAACCAGATATTGTCTGTATAATTTTTTTTATAGAGTCAAACTAATTCTAAAGCGGACATTTGTTAGAGGGCTCTATAGACGTTTTGCGTGAAAATGTGTTGATGGTTTTGAAATTGTATGTGTGCAGATGTATTTTTACAGGGATGAATGTGATACATTAACTCGGAAAATGTGATCTTAACTAAATTAAAAAAATTTTCGTAGATGTGTGAATGCCTATTAACCTTCAAAATAGCTACTGTGTCTAAAGTTTTATTTTATTTCATCCTTTGTATATAGAATCAAAATGTTTTGAATCCAGTGTACAAAATTGTTACTTGCACATAAACTTCGTGATGTAATTATTAATTTACGTCTTAGTGTGACACCATTAATTGTGAATAACTGGAATCTTTGTAGTCCTGTTCGAGTGAATGAGTATTTTATCTGTAATGTACTTTATTCAGTGTTTTAATTTTTTTTTGTAATTAGGGTTTAACTCTAAGTTCACATGGTAAAACATATAATTTCATTTAAATTTCAAAAACGTTTAAACAAAAATTCTATTTTATTAGTTGTAAGCACCTAATGTTTAATAATATTCAAAACTGTATGTGATGTAAGTGGTTAAGTGTAAGAAAAGGTAAAATGCCTTAACTTCGCCACACTATTAATAAAGACGTTATATTACATTATTATATTATATTATGTTAACAATGTTTCTTTTTGCAGGAATAACGCAAAATAAACGTAATATAATTTAACCTTCGTCTATTGGGTTACAAAAATGAGTTTCACTATAGAACTCGAGACGAAACATCGCATAAAAATGTCACAACACAATCGATGATGTTACACCAGTCAAATTATATACTGAGAGACTTTAGTAAGCCACGGCATTTATTACCGTTCGTTATGAAATTGGCAATTTTATAGATTTCAATTCAAAATGTCAGAAACTGAAGAGGCTTGCCCAAAATGTAAATACTCCATCGAGCTTACACTACTGATCGTAGACAAATGAAGATGCAACTGCTAAAGAAAGAGAATACATCAGCAGCTATCCTAGTGGTACGGCCCAATTATTCATTGTTGCCAAAATATCGCCTGCTTGTCAGGTACTATCCTCCAGTGTACACGTTTAGTAAAGTGAGAACAAATTATTTCCATAAAATTTGGCCGTATTGCTAACGAATACAGTACAAAAATGACCACTTGCGTCTTAAGCCTGAAGACGGTGAATATATTTCAATTCCCGAAACGTAACAGTCTTCGTTGATAGAAACCTTGCTGTTCTATTGTCATATGTGTGACGTTTACTGTCGTCCTTATAGATTTCTGTTGTATTTTCTGCTGTGTTTGTTTTCGTCTGTTTTTTCTGTTGGTGTTTTGTAGCAATCTGACTGGATTTCCAACTAGGAGTTCCTGGGAATTCCTTGCTGACTACTATGTTTGTCTATTTTCTTATAACTATCCGTTGTTGTCAACTGTTGTCTGACGAATGTAATTATATATTTACATGCAGTGTTCTTTTGTATCCTCCCCCCCCCCCCCGTTTATCACTCCCTGATATTTTGTAGTTTGACTGGACTCCCAGTTCGGAGTTCCTTGATAAATAAAAAATTACAGAAAATAAAAAACTAAAGTAACTTATTTTAACATGTACATCAGTTATTTTCTTTACGATCAACTGTTTTGTTGGCTTTATGGGTTGCACGTCTAATGTTTACAGGTTATCATAAGCAATGATATATGTACGTACATAAACCCATACATTTATATTACCAAGTCCCATCGCAAAAACATCCAAAGATCTCAACAACGAGTTATATTGTCATTTGAACCACCAAGCGAACTGGCGCAGTAGTGAAGCGCTGGACTCTAATTTAGCCTCAATTCACGGCTCCGGCTATCCTTAGCTTAAATTATATTCACGTGGTCGGCACATTCTGCAATTTCTGTCCTCGAGTTGCAACTAAGCGTTCTTGCGCCTGGGTTTGGTACTCAAGTTGCTGCAACCAAACGGTTCTGCTGGTGGTTGTAACTACACTTCTACACCACCTCGAGGAGATAGGACAAAGGTGCAGAAGGGGCAAAATAAACGTCTTTAGGAAGGTAAATTTAAAACAAATACAAAGTAGTGTTTATATATATATATATATATATATATATATATATATATATATATATATATATATATATATATAAGCCCCACTCAAGAATAAGAAGAAACGTAATAGGATCAAAGATAGAATTCGACTAAATCAGAAAAAATTAATTTTACTTACATAGTTTAGTTTATAAAATATCAAGGTAGAGATACCCAAATGTACAGCAAGAATTTTAGAAGAAATAAAGACTTAATGTATTTTTAAGTTTTAATTTAATAATATAGTTTCCGATAGCAAAGGACTATTATGTCTAATCACTGAAGAAAAACTTCGTGGCCATCAGAAAAAATTTTGTCATTATGGACCTCGCCAAATTTTTTTGTTGACTACATAGTTAGACACACTGGAAAATCGCGGGAATAGTTGACTGTTTGCTGGGCTCCAACATGCTGTATATAACACTGAATGTTTCGTATCGACATTGGCTATCGTTAGAGCCACGATTTTGTCGCGAAAAGATTTTTGCAACATTTTGTTTCAGTGTCTCACGTGCACCTCGGCAGCTCTGCTCACGGCTATTGGCAGCGTATCTTTGCTCAGACACGTCCCTCATTTGACTGCACCAATAACAATGAGGCTATTGTGACGAAATACGCCTGTGATTTGTCAGCAGAACCTCAAGACGTGTGACAGTTAAAACGTCCAATCACTGACCATGAAAGAGAGTTGCGGATGTCAACATAAGGCATTGAAACCAAATGGTGCAAAAATCTTTTCACCATAAAATCGTCGCTCTAGCTATCGTTTATTTGTAGCATTTTTTCTCTCTACAGTACGCCCAGTTAAAACGTTATAGCTTGAACACACAGCGTGTGTGATTTGTCCGAAAACTGTTCACACGTGTCACGGTTAATATAATACAGTTTATTGGAGACTATTTTTAACATTTTCGCGATTTTCCAGTGTGTCTATACATAATGTTTTGCTTTCCCAGTAAAGTTTTGCAGTGACTACAAAAAATGTTGTTACTACTACAAAATAAATATTAGTGAGGTTCATACTGACAAAACATTTTGCAGTTGCCTCAAAACAGTTTTTTTTCTGTGATGTAACTACTAGATACGTATAGAACTCTGTAACTCATTTAGCCCCCAAAGTGTTCTGTTGACATTTATACACTGTGCATTCGTAAAACAAATATAGAAACGACTTTCACCTTTTACAAGTTTCGGGGTAGAAGTTTCAGAAGGTACCAATCACATCAACAGGGCTGTTGTCTCGGATTTCCATGATTTAACGAAAACACTCTAGGCAAATAATGAAATAGATATTAGGTCCTCAACTTTGCCGATTCCTTCCCGTTTCCTGTGGGTCCAAGCCAGTGTTTAGGCCTCTAATGCTCTCACTCTGAAGTGAGATGTTAGCCCTACATACCTACATAACTATTTAAGCAATCATTTCCATAGTAATGGAATTATTTATGGCTATTTGTGACAGTGAAATTCTTTACTTGTATTACGGAACAAACTTGACGGTAATGGATTATGTTACATTTATAAAACATTTTATTTAATACTTAGCAAAAATATCTAGGATTGTCATATTAGTTTTTTTCACGTAACTTTTAAATATATTTTTGACTGGATTTATTTACTTGGACATACTCCATTGCGAAATATATGACAGATTCCAGTTCCCGAAACGTCGTTTATACTGACTGTTTGGAAACAGTCATATATTTCGCAATGGAGTATGTCCAAGTAAATAAATCCAGTCATGCACTCCCATTGCACAGTTCTTTCAAAGATTATATATATTTTTGAGTTTCACAGAAATATTTATATTCGTTTGACCAACGTAACAAACATATTTTCATACAGCTAGTACATGTGATACAGACATAAAACTGCGCACAGTATTTATTCACAGGAATTATTTTGCATATTAAATTAGAAGTGTTGAAACACTAAGAACGGTTTAAGGTGGCTTCAATGAAATAATTAACAAATAATGTGTGAATACATATTCTTATAATACACGTCTTCAGATGTACATTCTTAATGCATCTCGTGTATCTAACCTGAGGCCCTGTGGAATCCTTTACATTATTTTTGCGCTGTGAGATTTGTGCGCACACTTCTCAACGTCACGTCGGTGAGAAATTTCTTTCAGGGTATGAACCCGTGAAGAACTCGCACCCTCCTCCCGTTAAGACGAATAACCTACAACTCCCATTTTCTTCTTCACGCTGTTCCCGGGAAGAGAGAAATATTAGGTGTCGAATAAGCTCCGGCATCGAGGGATTTAGTGCGCACTGAAGACTGTGTGAGAAAATGGCTTTGTTCCATGCTGCTTGCACGGGAAGGAATGTTGGAAGCTCCAGCACGGATTCGAGAGAGAAAGAGAGAGAGAGAGCAATGTGGAGTGCGATGCTCCTTATGAACTTTCCATAAGGCCAAGATCGGACACTTCTGCGGTTTTTTATGTTATTATTTCTTAAAGCTTAAACGAGAACAGATATCAGATGTATGTTGGGGAGTTTTGTTTAGAATGGTTTTTTTTTCCTTGACACAGAAAATTTATATTCAGGAAAAGTATTTGTACTGTTTCAACAAACAAGTCAATTAACAAAAATTTCGTTGGTTACATAATTAGGTAAAACCATAAAAATAACTGTCTTGAAAAAAATGGCCGACGCGGTCAAAATCATTTTAAACAAAACTGCTAAAAAATTATTTATATCTGCTTTCGTTTAGGCTTAAAAAATAAATATCGCTAAAACAGAAGAAACAAGAGAACATGGCAAAAACAGCAATCCTAGATAATAGTTTTTGCTAACTTTCTGAGCAAACATTTTCTTGAGTAACGCATTTGTGAAGAACAATCTCTAACGCCGAAATCTCGTACGTTTAAGGGGTATGGAAAGGTAAGATTTCGAGTGAACGACTGAAGTACTCAATCGTCAATAAAATCTAAACTACTCATCATAATTTGACGAAATTTTTTTGCAGAGTAGCTTTTCTATTAGCGGAAATTTATTTGTACAGCACGGGGCGGTAGTATGCTTTGTTTTGATTAAAAATTTAAAAATGGTGTTTAGAAAAATAAAGTATTGAAACCACAAAATCCATAAAAATGGAAAACTGTAGTTTTTTTTATTTTTAGTTCTATGATAGCCATGACTTACAAATAACCGAATTTCAAAAAATATTCGCCTCTTCATTTGAAAATATTTTAACTCTCCGAAAACCTCTGCGCGAGTGGTTTACGAATGATAAAATTATTTTAAAATCGAAACGCAAATATTTTTGAAATTCGGTTGTTATAGAGTCCTAGATATTATCGTACTAAAATTTATAAAAAAATTATGTTTCCCATTTGTATAGTTTGTGGTATCAATCCCTTATTTTTTTAAAATACGGTTTTAATTTTTTACTCTAAAGGAAAGCATACTACCTCCCAGTGCTGTATAAATAAACGTCCGCTAATAGAATATCTACTCGGTAAAAAAATCGTTTCTTTTTAATACTTAAATGTTTAGTTTTAATTAGTACTAATGCGAGAATTGTAAAATGATTTAGTTAATAGCTCAGTTTACCTACATCAGTAGTAGTAATGTATGCAGGGCTTAATGTCATGTAAGCATAGGGAATGGAACCAGATGTCCAGAGAAACAGGAAGGACTCGATCGTACACTGTAGTAAGAAACCGTCATATAATTCACTGGAGCGAAAAAAAATATATATATAGAAAATATAAATTGGGATGATCGGACCAGGAATCAAAATTGGTTCATCCCAAACGCGAGAATAAGATGTATAAAGAATAGACAATTTGCTAAAGCAGTAATTTGGTATACATAAAATATATACATACGTGTACTTGATTTGTGTTTTCGATATAACGTTGAACCCTCCATGATTAAATCTCAACTAAAATGTACCAGAAACTATAAGTTAAGCAAATCACATATTTAAGATGAGTAGAAAATAAATTATAATCGAAAACGCTTATTTGAGGCATTAAAAAATCGTAAACTGTTTCATATGCTACAAAAAAAATTTACATTATAACAGCACCACTGTTAAATATATGGAATTAATATTTAGTCTAAATGTTACATACCTTATTTAAGGCTGAGTTTATATTCAAACATGCGACCTCGTGTTAATTTATTCTTAGACGGTAAAAATATCATCTTTAAAACAAAAAATATTATTTGAGACTATTATAATTGGGGACAAAATTCCTTATTCGTAACAAAGAACAGGTCAAAATTGACTATTTCGTCGAAATCGGCTTTTTGCTTTATAAAGCCTTGTTTGATGACAGTAAATTTTGATTCACTACCTTGTTATAAAGAAAAATTTCTTCGTGTAAAGATTTTCTTTACAATATACATAAATGTTCCGTAAGAGCTACTCGTTACCCTAACAGTAAAACCTCGTAACTCGATTTCGCATCCATTCAGAAAAAATGAGAGAAAAACTATTTTCCTTCGCACTGAGAAAAAAAAACATAATTTTGTTCAACATTATTAGAAATGAAATTTTTTATATACTTTCAACAATATTTATTTGTAAATAACTTATTATGGTGGTTTAAAAGGGCTCTAATGTCCAATCTTCATAACATGGAGTTACGAGCTTTTACTATTAAGGTAACCTTCCGCTAAATTATTTTTTATCGCGATGCAACTTTCTTTGCTACAGTTACTATATATATAGACCTATACGTAAAAAAACTGAGTTACTACAAAGAAAGGGATAGAAATAATACCTCTATGATGTACGTTTAACATCTGCTGCGTACAGCCAACAGGATAAGGCACGTATTACGAGCAGACTTGACGTACATAAATATGAAACTTAGGTATTCTGTAAACATAAAAGCAACGATTTTGTTAAACTATAATGCGGGAGTATTTAAGTAGGACAGTTACTACTAAACAAAAAGTACTGCTGGAAATATTTTATGCGTGGAAACAAAGACTCGCCATCTGTAGCTGATGTTGAACATCGACGTCGGCGGTGAAATACTAAGAAGAACATCGCAGTTGCCCAGGCCTTCCGGAGGACTGTCGAATCTTTCGACAGGTACTAGCTTCGTGATAGTCGTCACCGAGAGTGAGATCTTGTGGTATGTTAACGAGAGCTAGTAATTGTTTGTAAAATGAATAATGCAAAATTTTGTTTCAATGCCTCACGTTCACAGTTTAATATTTCCTTCATAGTTATTAGCAGCGTGTAGTTTTGTACAGGCGTCACTCATTTGACAATGCCAATGAGAATTACGTCACTGCGCCACCACGCGTCTACGATTGGGCAGATACCAAAGACGTTAAGAGTTTAAAACAGCCAATCACAGACCATGAAGCACAGCTACATATGTGCATGTAAGGCACTGAAACAAAATGTTGCATAATTCTTTTCACCTAACATAATTGCCTATAACGATAGGTCCAGTCAAATCCAGACAGACTTGATTGAGTATGAAGCCAGTCACCTGTCGTCCAGAGTTGGAATGTTGACCACGCTAACATGTTCCAGTGTCTCTCGTTGACTGGTGCCCCCACTGAATAATCTCTTGAATGATATTCTGTGTCACGGGGTCGGGGAACGTTGTGTTTGTATCTGTGTAGTTAACATTATAGCCTATAATGTTAACTACACAGATACAAATGATTTTCGAAATAAGCAATTTATGTTCGCTTTATTCGTGTTAATGCTAAATGGATTGATCCATTTGAATACTGAACATAACTATGACAGTTTTCAATGTGTCTCAATGTTGCAGCAAGTTATTTTAGTTGGAAAGACTATATTTAAAATTAATGCATTAATATGAAATAATTTTTACTATGGTTTCCCATTTAAACACTGTGGTAAGATTAATATTAAGTACAGGCTAGGAAGATAGTCGCATTTCTGAAGGACGAGTTTGCAAAGGAAAAATTTCCGTCTCTAATCATGCTGGTATCGATAATGGTTCGTACGGAAATTAGCTATGGTGAGAGAATAAACCTTAGCTAGACTTAGTTACGAGAAAAATAAATTGAACTAAATTTTCATGCTGGTATCGATAATGATTCGTACGGAAATTAGCTACGGTGAGAGAATAAACCTTAGCTAGACTTAGTTACGAGAAAAATCAATTGAACTAAATTTTTACAATGTGAAGTAAAAGCATAGTCATATTTTCATGTCCAATTCACTTCCTGAATGTTTGCCCGCTTTTACATCGCGTAGTTCTTTAATGTAACTTAATACCTACATTAATGTGCCATTTTGTAACACAAAACACAGAGATTTACGTTTCCGAAGCTTCAACCGGTACTAAAGAGGAACTTATTTTGTTTCCGTAGAGGACGAGTTTTTCCATTACATGACCATTTTCTTTACCCTTATATTGGCCGAGAAACGTCACATTGATAAAGCTGGTTTTACACGACGAAATTTATTTCTCGCACAGCTCCTTGCGCGCAATCGCTCGTGCAATAATTGCATGCAATCTCTCATAGGCCATTTTACACAGCGCAATTTCCTCA
>PNEQ01037912.1:27694-38790 GCA_003012365.1 Medauroidea extradentata
CAAAAAAAAAAAAAAAACACTGGTGTCGATTCCATGTTTGTATGGTGTTTGTTGTTTTTGTTTACCCTCGCAACTACGCTCGTGAATTTACTTCAGAGAATGGCCAATCACATTGCTTGTTCTATGCAACTTGCATCGAAATATAGAGCATGTTCTGTTTGCCGAGATTGCACCGCCGCTTGCATTGCATGTGAGGTTCCAAGAATTGTGTGTCTGAGCTGCAATGCAATATCAGCACATTGCGTGGAAATTACATGCACATTGCGTCGTGTAAAACCAGCTTAAGCGATTTTCTACTGCTCAACACGAGCAAGACATGGGCCTATCGTTGAGAATTGTTTAGGCATCAGACACAATCAATTGACGATTTCTAAAAAAACACAATATTCACAGTCTTCAAAGTAGAAAATTCAGGCCGTAGTCTTCAAATTTCATCCAACAAAGAATAAGGATTCAATACTTTTTTGTCGATACATTCACAGATATTCCAAGTGAGGCGACATCGGTAACACGTTCGAATCGTATCCGGGACAACCCGGTTTCGATTCTCTACTGCGGCCATTTTGATTTAGGTTTACGGGAAATTCCCGAAATATCTTCAGGCAAATGCTGGGCAGTGGTTTTGTGTGAGTGAGGCACGGCGCCAAGGGCGATGTAGACTGACTCATCTAGTGCAGTATCACCTCTACTGCAATGCACTGAAACGGCGTGCAGTGTATCGTAGATCAGTATCACTCACCTGACTGACACTTTCAGAGGTGATCCCATTTTTTTATTGCTGAAAATTTTTGAGCGATGTCCATAGCATATTTATAGAGTAGTTTCACATGAGTCCCGTGAGTATTATTTTAGATATAATAGATTGAATAGGCTGTTTGTAACCGTTATGAGGGGCTCCAAAATTATTATTCTAATTGATGTGATTCTTTGAAATTAACTTTCCGTCAGCGTTTGAAGTGAGTTTTCTTTTTGTACGTTACCACAATTGGCACACGTGGAATAGTTTAGTAAAAAAACGTATTTACAAAAACACTGCAACGCGTTTTAAGCGTGTGACAGGTGGCGCCCTTAAACGTTTGATGCCATGGTCGATTCCTCTCCCGGTTTCTGACGATATGTAAAGTTGCGTGTAACCGTCTACAATGACCTCGCTAACGGTGAGGTGTAAAGATCCTATAATAAATGAAATAAAATAACAATAGTAGAAGTGAACTTTCAGTTTTCAATGTTTTTAAGTAGGACGCTTCATCTTAATTTCTCCCAGTGGCTAACGCCAAAATGTTAAACAAGCATTGCAATACGTGTGTGGGGCGTGGTCCGTTAGGATGTCAGAACTCTTCAGGCGCAATAAGACATGACGCCAATGACGCAACACACCAGCTATCATGCTGTCCGTTTAAATTTCACATCTACAATACCTGCGTGCCTCCTTCATAAATTTTAGGTTACTCAGGTTTTTGTAAACGAGTGAATATGATACTCTCGAAGACACCGCTTTCTAATTTTACAACCTCCCATGGCCAAAAACGTCACCAACATTGCCATTCATAGTGTAATTTTAAATAAATAATACGTCGCTAAATTGTAAAGGGCTTACTGTGAACAGTGATGCAGCTTCTACATTACCTAATTTTTGTTAAATAAATACGAAAATACCTTCCGTTTTACACAATGATACAAATGTCAAGTTTTGGTTGCCTACTGTCATTTTGATATCATGTATTCATAAAAAAACAGTGCATTAAGTTTTGGTGTACTTGCATTTCCTATTGTATACACAATGAATTAATTTCATTGCTTATATGTGTTATAAATTCTCTGTACTATTTAAATCGACCTCTGTCAGAGACAACTAGAACTAAACTTTATATTTATGTACGCGGTAGAAATTTTTGTGAATTAAAAGTTAGTTTAAAATTGTAATTTGAATGGTATGTTAAATTATTTATACATAATTTTTAATGTTGATGTAAGTGTACTTCACTCTCGACAGTATTCAATGTGAGAAAAACTTTTGTTTCTTATGTTTTATAAATTAAAGGTTCCTAATGAAGTTGCTATTTGCACACTTTTTTATCCGCTTTGTAAATCTTCTTAAGAAAATCCATAAAAATTACTGTCAAGAAGATTTTTTTTACTTAAATAAAGTAATCTTTTTCCATGAACATAATCAATTTTTCAGCGCGTGCAGTATTCATTCTCTGGGCTTTCTATTTGAAACTGCAGGGTCCTTTAATAAACTTGTTGGGGGAGCCATACGTTCAGCTGGAGCACCTTAGGAGTTAATGGGTACTTCTGACATCCCATAAACGAAACATATGCGAGCACAGTTCTTGTTCTGCTGAAAGTGTTGTCTTACAGTCTAACTTTGTCTTCATGTTACTTTCAACACGAATATACTCGTGAAGTGTACGACTGTTCGCCAGGGTATACCATACCTGCGTCATGCTTCACGAACGGAAAATCCTTTTGCTTTCACCGCAAAGATGGCCGTATTGCTGTATGAGTATTTTACAAAGAACCATTTACCAAATTTGTCATTTGTAACACTGCAAAATTTATATTGTATTATCGCAGATGTTACATGTAGAAAATGCTGCCTTACGGATAATTGGTTTGACGGTTTGGTTTCCAAGGATTCCTTTTGTAAACGTACAACTTGTTATAGCCTACAGCGTAGGTAGTATGGCCCATGAGTAGGGCCACGATTTTGTCGCGAAAAGATTTTTGCCCCACTTTGTTTCAGTGTCTCTCGTGCACATCGGTAGCTCTGCTTCGTGGTTACTGGCAGCACGTCTTTGTTCAGACACGTTTCTCATTTGACTGCACCAATCAGAATAAGATTATTGTGACTACTTACGTCTCTAATTTGTCAAGGCAAGTGAGGGTAAAATTATCCAATTACACGAGATGTAGCAGACTTGTAGACGTGCACATGACGCATCGAAACCAAATGTTGCAAAAATCTTTTCACCATAAAATCGTGGCTCTACCCATGAGTAGGTAATATGGCTTAAGCGGCCAAATTTAACCATCACTAGTGGTTGTTACAAACATCCTTCACAGCATTTCGTTTGGAAGGTTAACAGAAATGACCATTCATTCATAAGATTCTGCATTCAATTGTAAACCATTACCAAAAATAATTCAAACTAATATGTTGGTTGGATGCACTTCTGTAATGAAACGCAACGAGCGAAATATAAAGTATCTTTCTTGGCGCTACGGAGAACTGTCGAATGATGGTGGCTCAGCACGACTAGGCATAACTGCTGTTTCCATTTACCAACTCTATGTTCCCTTGCGTAACTCCTAAACAATATATTGAGGCAATGATTTTTGTGAAAATAATTATGCAACATCGTGTTTCAGTGCCTCACGTGCACATCTGTAGCTCTGCTTCGAGGTCAGTGATTGGCTGTTTTTAACTCTCAACATATTTGGGATCTACCTACAAATCGCAGACGGATGGTGTCGCAGCAACCTTTTTCTCATTGGCACAGTCAAATGAGTGACGCCTCTGCATAAATACACTCTGCCAATAGCCACGAAGCGGTGGTGCAGATGTGAACGTGAGGCATTGAATTTGAAACTAAAAGTTGCATAATTTTCTAGAGACCTGAAAAATTCACGTTTTCATTTGGGCGCAAGCTAGACTTCAAACAGCTGTAAAGTGGCAATTTCACAATTGGACCAATAGACTGGTTTGACACCTTCTGGAGGACGCAGAACCAATACTAAAGAAGCAACTACATGCAGGCGCAATCACGTGGTATAACTGTGTGAGCGAGCAGCTACTGTATTTTTGAGTACACATATATTCTTGACGACTAGCCTACAGCTCAGTGAACCTGCGAAATTTACCGGGCTCCAATAATTATTTTCACCGAAAATCACTATAGCTCTAACAATATGTAACTTCCACCTCGTGCCTTCTACACAAACTACGCTTGCACTAACAAGTAGACCATATTGCCATCCGGGCCGTAATACCCTCAGGCACCTTACCTGTCCTATACAAATTAAACTCTTTCAGAGACAACTCTTACAGAAATTGTATGTTCATGAACGTGGTAGAAATTTTAATGACGTAAAATAGTTTAAAATTTTGTTAATATGGAAGAAGTAATAATTTTGCACGTATATAATTTTTTGGTGTTGATTTTGATGTTAATTAAATTTTGTCAGGCTCTAAGTTACAGATTAGCTTATAGTTACAACTACTTGTATTCAAAATCAAAGACCAGCTATGTGAAATTGCCCCATAAAGGTTCTTTACGCGACAAATCACGTGGAATAACAGGCCAAGCAAGCGTTGGCAAATGACTTCAACATTTCTTGGAAAACTAAGTCATTTTTGGATATATTTACTTATTTAGAAAGAATCTGATCATCGGGTACCCAGCCAGAAAGGTAGCACATCTAACTGCATCAGGATGTATCAAACTCACTGCTATTCATTAAATGGCCTATGTATCACCGCCTATGGCAAACAATGGTCTAATACAACAGCTCCTCCAAATGATGACAACAGTAGTAGAGAGAAAATACCATTGTAAGTAATGTAAGATACTACACAGCTATCCTGATGTACGGGCTGTGTGGGGAGGCAGTAATGTACTGACAGAGAAGAGTTCGAGTCTCCACTAAAGACAATATGTCACCCAAAGACATTCCTAAGCAGTTCATGTCGTTCTCTGCGAAATATGAAGATTTTTTAATCTGAAGGGAGCCGCCAACCTAGAGTAGTTTGACATTGAGAAGTCTCAGAAACAAAGGAGCGAGACTGCAACGTGCAACTTTTATTAACCTACGGCTCTTATGCGCAAGTCTCCAAACTTTCACGCAATTCTTCCCGTCGTGCCGACGAAACCATTCAATTTTATGTGTTGACCCTGTCATTTCATTGTTAAAAATCCTTCTACATAGTTCACCTGATGATCCATGGGTATTTCCGCTTCTGCCTGGGTAAAATATTTTGAGTTGTAATTAGTCATTTTTGTCTCTTTATTGCAACTACCAAACGCACGCATCTTGTTGTGCTTAATGTTTTGAAAGTACTCGGCAAAACGTTTATGAAATGGTTTTGCAGTCTAGTGTACCGGGGACACGTTTAATACTTGCGTAAAATAGATACAGATTTATACGCACAGCAACAATGGCTTACATCCAGGTTGGCATAGCAAAAAATGCAGCAGATTCTGTTCGAACTTAGAAAATGGCCACCTCTTTTCTTGGTACTTCGGGGCCTTCCAGAACACCCACCAACACACACGCGTACACACACACACACACACATATATATATATATATATATATATATATATATATATATATATATATATATATATAATGTTCTTATGTTTCTTTCATTTCATGTGGTACCTTACACTCTGCACAATGTAAGGTTGAAGTCCAGACAGAGCTTTGTGAGCACTAACTACCGTAAGTTCTGAAGTCCTACGAACCGGCGGGTTTCGAACATTTAGTTTGTAAGTTACAGCGGTCTCTTGGCGGACGACGTATGCGCATGCACTATCGCACGAAGCTTTTATCATCTTCAAATAATCTGTCAGTTCATTTGCGCCAGTTTTGAAGAAGGTCTCCAGGGAAAAATGATGTAATAGAGTGCCACAATATTTACTATTCTGTTTTTACCTTCTGAAACTGTTGTGCCAAACTCTTATACTAATTACCCATTAAAATTTTTACTGGGGGTAGGTTCGTTTATTAAAAATAATATTTCTTAATTAAATGTTAAATTACTTATGTAATGTTTTCGGAAGCTAAATAAATTAAAAGATTTTAATTTCATGAATAAACAATAAATCAATTTTTAAGTTATTAAAATGCGTTTTATTCTGTATATTGTGTAATTTTTGTGATCGTTCTTCATATTACTTTGTCAACAAGCGTTCCGTGTTGCTAATATTCGGTGAGCTGTTTTCTCCTCTTTGTTTAACTTTCCCCCACCATCCTCCTCATCTACTTGTGATTCCCATTCGTAATTGTTATCTACTTAATGACTTGGCTGGCGCCGTTGGAACCGTTTGCTCATTAGTCCCGGTAGGGTTATTTCAAGATTCTCCAAGATTTAATAATGTTAAGTACCACGAGATGAATTATATTTTAAGAAATAAGTTCAAAAGTTATGTTTAACATTGTTGAAATGACGAACATTATTATAAATATTTGTATGAAGACAAGTTTTTAACTATGATACGAAGTAATAGAAAAAAGCTCAGATATTAAAGTAACATAACTTTAAAAAACCACACACAGTATTCATTATGGTTTAACTTTTAAATTAAATTTTAAGGCAAAATTAAATTAAAATGCGAGATTGTACGAAATAAATTTATCACGCCATCATAACTGCATGAAAGCAATTACGTTGAAATCGTTTATCTTTTTCGCGTGTTATTTAGTATTTTAATGTAATTTAAGTTTAAAAACAGTAAGGCGTTAATGCTGTGTCGCAAGTAAACATACAGTCAGACGCTACTCATTCATACTTCATGATGCTGAAGTCTTAAAGGAGTAATTAGCTGAAATTTTAATTTTGGGTTAACTAATCTTATGGATGTTGAGACTGTATTTAACTAATATTTATAAAAATCTAAGTTTAAAACAATGGTTAATGTTGTTTATTAAGTATTAGAGATTTATATCGGCTTCCATATACGTCATGCCACGAAGGCATGCAATAGCATTAAATACCGGAGAGAATAATTGACACTTGAACATCGTTAAGAATGAAAATTCTGAAACATAAGAAATGGAAAACGCCAACTCTATTTTATGGTTAACTGACATTAGCGTCTTTAATATAATTGAATTTATCGAGGACGGTCGCCCCTACTAATCTACATACCGCCCCGCACAGCGAGCAAGATTCGATTACGTGTCCCCTAGCTGCCTGCCCACAATGTCCTGGTCCATAGACCGATGTCCTGAACAGGTGTTCATTAGAGAGGAATCTAAGAACAGACAGGCTACGTACGGTTCATTTCCTTCGAATCCTGGAAGCTCTAAAACCACAGATTACATTACCAGTAGGGACGCCCCTGATTTTATAGACAAAGATTTTAGTACCAATTTGTTTCAGTGCTTTATATGTAGAGCCCGGTAGTTTTCGCGAAAATATTTTTGCACCACTTTGTTTCAGTGCCTTACGTGCACATCTGCATGTCTGCTTTGTGGTCAGTGATTGGACTCCGTAACATACAGTGTCTGGAGGTTAAACCCGCAAATCACAGACGTGTTGTGTCACAGTTATCCATGTACTGATTGGCACTGTCAAGTGAATAATAACGCTGCACAAAAACACTCTGCCAATAGCCATGAAGTTGAGCTGCAGGTGTGCACGTAAGACACTGAAACAAAGTGGGGCAAAAATATTTTCGCGAAAACTACCGGGCCCTACTTATGTGCACATCTGCAGGTCTGCTTCGTGGTTGTTGGCAGTGTGTCTTTGCGTAGTGACGTCACTTACTTGACTGTGAACAAGGTAACTGCGACACTGCACGTCTGTGATTAGCGAGTAGAACACAAACACGTCGAGGGTTAAAACTTCCAATCATTGATCACGCGGCAGAGCTGGATGTGTGCGCGTAGGGCATTGAAATAAATTGGAACAAAAATCAGGGGCCCCTAATCATTAGAGATAGATTATGGTTAGAGGTACGTAAATTTCGCAGATACATTCCAGGTCAGGTTGAACGCCAATTATGTATACTTCATTGTCACATCTGTGACTTGCTGGCGGTTGTTACGAAACGCGTTTGACTACTGCAAGCCAGTAATAAATAAGGAAATAGTGCTAAGTGCTATCGCTTGCTAAGCCAATAGATAATCGATTTTGGTCAGTGGATGTATAGGATTGACAAGACTAGATTGCTGTCAGATGAATCCGCGAAATTGACGTACCTCTAATTATGATGTATGGCGAAAATGCTTTGGGCCAACACACGCTTGAAAACTCTGTAGTTTCTTGCAGCTTATATGATTGGGTGATGAGTATGTCTGACACAACGTAGTTGTCTGCAGACCAACAAACATCAACTATCACAATAACGGGATTCTTATTGGTTCAGTTAAATAGGGCAACAGCTCCACGTACAAGAGAAAGCCAGTAATAATCTAATACGCTGAACGTGGGTTGAAATCCAGCAAACAATAATATTTTATCCGCGATAAACCATAATCTATACTAATCATCAGTACGTGCAAGACTTGTGTGGGAACTGCCAGGGACAGAAGACAACCGAAAAAAAAGAGAGAGAGAGATTTTGGTCAGTATTTAACAGCAAGGTTACAGCTATGGTGTGATGTGATATGTATGAGTTGAGACTCGGAAATTTCGCGGATTCATTTGAGAACAGGATAGTCTTCAAACTCTTGCACACGTTAAATACTTTCGCGATTGGATGGCTGTTAATGACACTCTTCCATGAGGACTGTGAACCAATATCGGACCTGCATTAAAACACTCACACAAACACCCGTGCTACCTGGACAGACGTACAAGTAGTCACTCACTGGAGCAGCAGCCAATTAAACAGTAGATGAAGGCAAGGTAGGACTGTGGAGTCCAGCCGTCTGGTCGTTGAACCCGCGAAAAATCCGGGTCTCTATGTATGAGGCATCGCCGGAACGAAGGTACAGAGTAAACGGAAGACCCCGAGAAAAACCCGCCGACCAACGACATCATCTGGCGCGACCCTGCCAGGAATTTAAATCGGATTGTCCTGGTGGGAGGCACCGAGCAAGGTGGCGCAATGGTATCACATTGGACTCGCATCGGGGAGGACCCGAGGTAGATCCCCGGCTCCGACCATCCTGATTTCGGTTTTTCATGGTTTCCCGAAATCACTCCAGGCGAATGCTGAGATGGTTCCTTGATAAAGGCCATGGCCGACTCCTTTTCTATCTCCTGTCACTGTACCACGTTGTGTGTCACCGTGGCCTTGTACCTACCTTGGTGGGAGGCGAACGCCCTATCCACTGCACCAACAGACCGACAGAAGCGAGAATTTACAGATAAAAAGTTCATCCCAGAGAAAGTTAAAAAAAAAAATAATAAGAAAGACGAGTGACAGCAAAACAAAATATGAAACTGTGAAGTGAAGTCTTGGACAAGTCCAAAACAAAAACGACAATCCTTAGAGAGCCCTGACTTATCTTCGGAATGAACTGCATATGAATGTTTAAAATCACAAAGAGATTGGCCGGCAGATATAGAAGTTGGGACTCCCGGCTGGAAGTTGTCTCTCACCATCGATCTCAGCTATGCTCTGGCAAAGCCAACGTTGCCTCCTGACATCACGTGACGTCACACACCCAGTTCTTCCCTCCTTCCCTCTTGGCCCACATACCTGATGGCCACCTGCTGTTATTGATCCTCGCCAGTTAACCGCTTCACGTTTCACGTGACCGTCGGACCATCCGCGGAGGGAATTTATCAAAACACGGGCTGTCCTTTGTGCTCTTTCATCGCCGGGGAAATTGGGAGCCGCTCAAGGGCAGAGCAAACATGTGAAAATTACTGCCTTTTACCTTGCGAAAAATAAACTGCCCCTTTGTAACTTCAGTTCTTCGTCCTAGTGAATGAAGCAGAATAGGCATCATTATTACAGTCACTCCAGTTCACATTTCCTTTCGCAACAGACATTATAACATTTTTACTAATATAATATGCCTTTATGCGAGATTTCATTACGTTTTATATACTAGTATTCCAGGATTTATTTTTTTTAACTTTTTACTTTTTCCAGAGTTCCTACGAAAAAAATTTAAGCCTATGACATGTAACACTGAGTCTCAGGATCGATACGTGTTTTAATGCCTGACTGTAATATTTATATATGTTTCTAGGAATTTACTTACATATTTACTATTGAGAACAGTAAAATAACGTTTGAAGTGTTAACTGTTTGGTGAAAAATTCTCTGGTAATAACATCGATTTACTTTTCAAACAGGAATTACTTAAAAGTATTTTACAATTTAACTGATATAGGATGTTCGCAAAAAACTATTATCTTACATTTGTACGAAATAATGATCGTTTTATTGATGTTACTTTATGACAATATTTTCCAATGACATGTTTCCGTGTTGCTTGTAAAACGAAATTTCAATTCTGTCTAGGCTGAGTACTATAACAGTTTGTATTTAAAATTTTAATATGACTAGAATCGATTTCAGACAGATAGGTGGAATAATAAGTGGTTATTTTGAGAAAACTAAAATTTTGTTAGCTTTAGTAAAGTAAAATAAATCTTTTAGCTTACTTTGTACTGCGTTACACAAACCATGCGAGTAAAGGTTTTGAGTATTTGACTTTTCCCGATAATGTGTTTATACAGGATGATTCAGGATGATCTGTTAGCTGGGCGAGGTGTTAGTTTATACAATAAGTCGAAAAAGCTGTTTTCAATTTCTCCGTAAAGTGAATATGTTATTAAAAAGTACCCTGAAAACCGACTGTAACATAATTATCTACAAGTAAAATGTCACTCGATCATGCAGTGGTTTGCTTAGACGACTCACGACTGGATGTAGTTTTCTGTACATAGAGAATTGCGATGCAAATGTCTGACAAAGAAAATTACAGAAAATAAGACATTATACATTAGCATATTCTCGTACCTTGAGTGACTTTGCTTGAAGATAGGAACATATTCCAGTTCCTGAAACGTCGCCTTTCTGTTCGTTTCTGGAGAAAACTACTGTGTTTTGTTTCGTCCCATCATTGTGTCGTATTATAGTTTCGTATTTTATCTGTTTCGTCATTTTGTTATCTGTTCGCGTGTGGAAAACTACTGTGTTTTGTTTCGTCCTATCATTGTGTCGTATTATAGTTTCGTATTTTATCTGTTTCGTCATTTTGTTATCTGTTCGCGTGTGGAAAACTACTGTGTTTTGTTTCGTCCCATCGTTGTGTCGTATTATTGTTTCGTATTTTATCTGTTTCGTCATTTTGTTATCTGTTCGCGTGTGGAAAACTACTGTGTTTTGTTTCGTCCCATCGTTGTGTCGTATTTTTGTTTCGTATTTTATCTGTTTCGTCATTTTGTTATCTGTTTGCGTGTG
>PNEQ01037915.1:0-23602 GCA_003012365.1 Medauroidea extradentata
GGAGGGGAAAGGAGGGGAGGAGGCACGAAGGCGGCCGACCGCGGCCGAGCGTAACCGAAACACATTCTTGACGTCGGGAGCGGAGAGGGGGGGGAAAACGTCTCGAGTTCATTAGGACAACACACGGCGGCTCACAGATTCGAATTCACCAATCTTCTGAGAGAAGGCAGAGTCAATGTTTATGCATTCACAGCTTGTTGTGAATGAGGACTGGGCGGAAAGGCCAGTACAAATTGTATAAACAGTCAATCGGCCACGCACCTCCCAGCATGTGGAAGGCATTCCCACCCACCGAGCTCTTTGCGCGGCCCTGGAGTGAACATACCATTCTGCGCCTCCCGGCCCTTGACTGTGCGGGGACGCTATCACAGCCACTTCCTGCCTCCCCAGTTCACCCACGGATAGCAGGGTATATAAAGAGTGCACATAGAAAAATTATGGCATTTAAGCAGTCGCTGCCAGTCATCACACCAGTTACATCACTGTGTCTTGCAGCCTACCATCGGCCGCCGTCACTTGCATCAACCTTACGTGACCGCACCTTCTCCACAAACAGCATCGGCTCCCGTGCAGTAGCAATTAGGGCAGCCTTAGCCCTCCAGACGAGTCTCACTTCGTGCTAGGTGACAGTAGATTAACTCTTAATTGATCTAACTACCTTGGGTACATTATATCTCGGTTTGTCTGTTCTGCTATTTTCCTTCAATTTTGGTTTTCTTACATACCCTACCTTCCAACTTCCCAGATCCAACCCGAGACCACTCGTTTAAAGGCCAAGTTAGTTCGTCACCTTAACTTTCTTAGCCCTTCTGGCCTTCCCAACAGCGTCAGGGACTTGCGACATTGGTAAGCTCGACGACGCCTTCCAGCGGCGTCGCACTATCGCAGCAGAAGAGGGATCCAATATGCCTCTCGCGCCATCCCGCAGTTCACCTATTGGGAAAGACGATGCCTCGCAGGTGACACAATCAATCGCAGGGGCAGACAACACCAATACACCCCCGACGTCCCATGCAGCCGATGGTAGGTGCTGGAGCGCAATAGCATTGGCCCCCTGGAAGCCGCCCTGGGAATGTTTACAGACACCTCGCACATAACCATTAGGGTTACGCGACTTTTGTAACTCCATTTCGGCCTCTACACGAGAACGCCTCCTCCTACCTCGTTAATCCATTCACACGCTTATGCCCCGAAGGGGAGCAGGCAGGCAATATAGAGCAGGTCGCCTTGGCCCAGGGTGGGAAAGTCAGTGGGCAGGGCCCTGCTGCTTCTCACATGTACACCACAATCTCCTCATACAGGTCGACAAATAATTGAAGCTAAAAACAAAGTTGTGTGTACCAGGTTTAATTAAATTTTCACCATGGGTTCAAAAGTTTTTAAAGGGTGTGACATATGTACATGCAGGTGATCTCATAAGCCATATTTTCTTCGAAAGTAGACTACAAATGTTCTTTAGCATGCAACGACAAAAAATGAAACACCAAGAAAATAGCAGGTCTTTTAACCAGCTAGAGGGTAAAAAAAAAAAGTGAAAAAGTGATGTCGCACATTAAAAAAAAGACACTGTAAGTGACCTTTGAAGGAAAAAAAGTAACCGTAATGTACATGAAAACCACCCCTCACCATTTTCCTTCTTTTCTTTTTAAACATTTACCTTAAATACTTATATAGTATTTACCATTGGATTACATTTAACAGCACAATTCAAAATGCAACATACATGAACCAAATAAAAGATCTGAACACAGTACATTCACAAGTTTTCATTATAATAATGAGTTAATTTCAAACTATACACAACATTCTTTCCTGTAAATATAATTAATTTGCTACGTATACAATATTAAAGAGCATTCTTAATAACACAGCAAATACTATATTAAAGAGCATTCTTAATCACACAATAGTACATGAATGCAGATAGTAACCTAAATAAAAGTCTGAATGACAATTATCAATTTATTTGTGTTAATTTTGAATCCAAATTTCCCACATAGTAAATTTAAATTATACTTCAAGTCCTTCTATATAAAAGCTGTAATCTATTATAAAAATTCAAAACACTAAGTAAATAAACACAACAATGTTTAATACTTTGACATGTATTCACTACTATAAAGCTCTGGAATAATATTCCAAAAAATTTAATCTTTGTTTTTATGACTGTAGAATAAAGTATTTAATCCATTTTTAATTATTTCAGCACTGACATTGTCAAGTCTGATGCACATGCTTTGTTTCAGCAGCTAGAACTTGAACTTTTTTAGCTCCTTTGATCATTGCTTGAGCAAATGTAACTTATTTGAAGTATATTATCTTCAATGTTTTTATTATAAGTCCTTCTATTTCTCCATGTTACTCCCTAATTTTTTTTCAATTTCTGCCCGTACTCTTCAATTGTTCTTTTCTGTTCTTTCAATTATTTTTTGTGTTCTTCAGCTTTTGATTTTCTTTTTAGAGCCTTCCATTCTTTAAGTAATTTTTCTTTCTCACTCCTTTTTTTTCCCCTCTCCTAAGTAGGCCTTATAGCTCTTGTAAGCAACTTGTCCCATTCTCATACGCTCATCTGTAATAAGGACTAAATATGGTTTATCATAATATTTAATGTCGCTTTTTACAGTCATTAATGCACTTAGGGTTCTTTCTGACAAGGCATGATCAGTGGTAAAACTCCTACATGAAGATGGAACACTTCTTTCTATGTCTGCTGTATCATGTGAACGTGAAAGTGTTGCTTACAATTTTGATTACAGTAGGGTACTTTGGACCACAGACATCTTTCATGGGTAAATTAGAGACCAATTTCCTTCACCACCAGACCCCTCAATCATTTTGCTGGATGTGTTTCAATGATGACATTAGCATTATCTGGACCTCCACAGAAACCAATCTTACTCATTTCCTGGAAAACCTGGATACTCACAGCCCTCTCAAATCCACCTGATCATTCTCACAAAAACATGCAATATTCCTTGACGTTGAGCAAAGGCTACAGAATGGCACCATTCACACCTCTGTGCCACACTAAGCCGACCAACAGCCTGCAATACCTCCATTTTGACAGCTACCACTCATACGATGTCAATAAATTACTACCGTACAGTCTCACCACCAGGGGCAAACGTATATGCTCCACCCATAGTAACCTCAACCAACAGCGGTAACAAATAGCGAACACATTCAGACAGGGGATACCCTGAAAACCCAGCTCACAACCAAATCCACTAAGCCGTTTACAATGCAGAGACAAAAACTCAGACCACAAGTACAGAAATATCTCTGATAATTCCATATCACGAAAACAAGAACAAACTGGAAACTATTTAAAAATCTGACCTCAAAATCCTTGTTTCTGCACCACAAACTAAAAACCTGCTCTCTAAGACTCCCAGACTTATCTTCAGATGCCCACCAAACCTCCGCAATAAACTAGTCCATCCAAAACTTCAGCCAATCACATCCAACAACACTACCATAACACCAAGAGGTTCCCATACCTGCAATAAACCACGCTGTGGTTCCTGCGCCATCCATCAATCCTCCATTTCTTTCATGAACAGGCTTACCAATTACACATATCCCATACTGGGCAGCTATAACTGTGCAACAGAAAACCTCATATACCAGCTGCAGTGCAAACATTGCAATGCAAAATACATAGTCCTCACCACCAACACACACTGACAAAGAATGAATGGTCATAGAGCAGATACAAAACATGTAAAAGTCAAAGTGAACCTACATGACAAACCAGTCGCAGCACATGCTGCATCACATGAAAGCAAAACTTTGACACCTCTTATAACACCAAAGTAGTAAGAGCCCTACCACCTTCAAACAATAGCACAGAACTAAGGTGCTAGGAACCAGCCCATCAATACATAACCAAATCTCCACAACCCCCAGGTATCAACATTAGATAATCGCAATCATAGCACCAGAATACCACTATACCCCCACATCTCTTCGTTATTAATTTTTCTACCACACCCTAGTTCGCTCCCTGGCCACAAGGGTATCGCACCACGCTTCTACCGCAGCCATTACTCTGTGTGTGTGAACTCACTGCTAGATGAAGCTGGCCTAGCCAGCAAAACGTCGCACAACCATGCAACTATGTGTTCGTCCTTTTATGAGAGTGTAACTAAGAAGAAAAGTACCAGCCTGTGAGTACCTCAACCTTCTACCATTTTATTCAATTGGTTTCAGCTCCATAAACTGTGACTAATAAACGTCAAGTGACATGTCTGCAGTTGAAGTAACTGTCTCTCTTTGCAGTAGTTTCCATTCGTCCAAAAGCAAGTCAGTAGGGACTTCCCATAGACATAGCTCATGGTATCTCAAGTAAGGAATGATAACTCTGTGTTAAACATTTCATGTCAGGATCAAGACAAGATAAGCTTTTGAGAATAGCAACCCCAAGTGATGACTTTTTGAAATGTTTTTGGGCACCCAGGAAAAACAAACACGTCTCCTTATCACACGTAACATTCTAGGCATTTCTGACAGCATCCCCAGATATTTATGTCTAACCAAATCAGCACAACCTTGAGGTCCTGAAATAAAATGTTACAACACTCTGGATTATGACAGTGTGGAACACACAGTAGAGTCCCGTTATAACAGGGTGTTACAATTCCAGATTTGGTCCTTGCTATAGCCGTGTTCTCGCTATCCGAATTATGCCAATTTTGATGCCCAAAATTGAAAAAATTGAGCAAAATTTCATTTAAATTGTGTTGATACCTATTTAACAGGAAAAAAATTGTTACATTAATTAAATTATAGTTTATTTTAGCAGGTTGACATGTGCTCTTTTCGATGATACCTGAAAAGTATGAATATTCCATCAAAACAAGCCAAAACATGACAGCGCAACTTGGCAGCTGCAGCAATGTCTCGCAATCAATCACTCGGCCCCAGCAACTACTCGCTTACAGCGGGTAGGCAGCCACTGCATCACGCAATCACACCAAACCAAATAATAACAGCCAGTCAATTTATTTATATTTTCATACACGACTTGCATGTGGCCCTGGCCCACAACATGAAAGGCATCCTTTATTAACAAGTTCACTTTTGCAAAAATGCAGCATTTTGTAAACAGAAATACTCTTGTTATGATGTGAGGGGTTTGTGCGAACATGTGAATAAAATAGGGTTTAGTCGTAGCTTGAAGTCTGCATGCAAACCAAGACAACAGTATGGGAACGCGCAAGTGTGGCAGACAGGCAAGCATCCCATGCATGACGTCACCTAGTCTGCATTCTGACTACCCTCCCGCTCCCCCTATCATGTCTAGCAGTGTCATCATCCCTCCCTCTGCCAGTAGCCAACACCTTGCTCAAGGACAAGCGCACAGTTACATTCCTCACCTAGAACTTATGTTTGCGAGTCTTTATCACTGCTGGTGGGCTAGAACAAAAGTTCTTGCAGCTGCTGTTGAACACATTGATATTTCACCTGGGCCTGGCAATAATAAAGTTTATACTCCGCTCCATCCAATGCTCAATGTACTACATGCATGAAAATAAAATAACTACAAACTGCCATACTGTATACAGTACTCTATTTAATACGTATGCATTATTATATTACAAGCAGGTTCTTTTCACTTGGCAGATCTAGCGGAGTAAGGGAAAAACAAATATGCTATATGCAATTTCCATCAGCAGAGCTTGTCAACAAGAAAAGTACGACTGAAAAATTGTTATGAAAGTCTTAAGAGATATAGTTTACACTCTTCAAGGATATTGTTTAATTTTGTTCCAAGAAATGTTGAAGCATGCACATAATTATCTGACAGCTTTTCTTGCTTTGTTTACACAATAAAAAAAAGTGCATAGTCTTCTACTATGATAAAACACCAGCGCACCGGTGTCAGAAATATATTATGCTTTATATATTTTCTTCCAAAACAGATCATCTGCTGTTCTCAAGCATAGAACCCACCCACATTTAACACCAATAATTACTGTCCACAGTGAAAGTTAACTCGGACACAGCATCTAGCCTTTACAAAGCAAGGAAGATAGCTCGCATCCTCTCCTTGTTTAAACATTTCACACTGAGTGCAGAGCGGTTTCACGAGCGGAGGAAGCATCTGCCGAGCGGGCAAATGATCTCTTACTATTTTGGTAGCGAGATCCAGTATTCCTTATGCTGTTCATCTCGAAAAAAATCAGGTCAAAAATCAATGTTCAAAATGCTACATAAATCTTCAACAATTATCATACTCAGAAGTAGTAATCCAAGCTCATTAAATAAACTCGTCGAAACATAACAACCGCTAATGACTACAAAAATACTGAATTTTGTTGCATTTAAAAGGGCGCTATTTTATATTGAGTGAAATACACTTGCTTGGGGTGGGGAGTAGGTCGTGTTCTCTAGTCGGATGAATATGCTGAATCTGTCCCACCGGCCAAAGGATTAACGGTACAGGGAAAGAGGGAAGCTCTGTGGGTGGTGTAGCTACCGCAGATAACAGAAGGACGCTTTACACAGTCACGAAACTTGCCGCAAGCCTGCTTGACACAATGTCGCCAAAGTTGTTTCATCTGATAAAATCACTTTTTCTCATGGAAAATTTTTGCGATTTATATTGGTTCCTTGAAAAGACGTCGTTATAACCGAGTTCTCACTATTATGGGATTCTACTGTATTAAATGTCCCCACAGGGAAAATTCATTGGGGTAAAATCAATTGCTGTAGTAGCTGAATATTAATTTACTACAGTACACTCCCTATTTAACGCGGCTGTCAAGGGATAACTTTTACCCACGTTGTTTAGATGTGACCCGGTTAAATGTCATAAAACCCCACCTGTGTTCTAACAGGTTGCTAAGCACTGTGCTGTTAATATACTATGCAGCCATAATTCGTTAAATCTTAAGACCCTTCCTTTCAGAATTTTTTATCATCATTTATTATTTACAGCATCCACAGAAGGGAAACTGATAATGAGAGAAGAGCAGATTTAGTGAGGCACCTACACTCTAGCAAGAGTGACTCAAATACCACGTTTCCTAGGCAAAGTGTGTACCAAGTGATAAGATTCCACACCCTCTGGTTAAAGGACGGGAGGCCTCCACACAAAAACATTTTCGGGGCTTGTTTACTACCTCACAGAAAAAGTGGTATAGCATGGTTCACGTAAATATAGGACCACTGAGAATTCATCGCCAAAGTTTAGAAATACGTTAGCTGATTTGCTTTAATATTTAAAGTTAAGACATTATACCAAAGAAGGTCATTGTATACAGAATTTTCAATTTACCGAGCGCACCTTTTTTCAAAATTTGGATCACAAAAATAGGGGTGTGCGGTTTGGATAACTTGTATTTGAAGTTAGTGTGCTACAAGGGTAGGTAGCTGGCATGTGTTGAGATTTGAAAACAGCACGGGTGGCTAGACACGCACGCAAACATGCAGGCAGAGGAATGCTGACATAGAGTGAGTCAGGTGCGATCAATAACAAGTCCCGTGTGTAGGCAGGATTGTTCTCGGTGCATGTAAGTATTTTCGTAGTGACTACATAAATGTTAGTATTTTGGTAGTTCTTTGCGAAATCGAAATATCAAAATAACTACATTTGTTTATAGTGGGTGAGAAGCTGAAAGTAATTAAGGTAGCCAAAGAAAAAGGAAGTTATGTAGCAGGTCATAAGTACGACATCTCATAACCATGTATTACAAATTGGCGCAAAATAAACACATTACAGGATAGCAACGTCAACAAGAGGCTTTTAAAGAAAACCAAATTCCCACAGGTTGAAAAACGCTTGGTTGAGTATATAACCGAGCTACGGCAGTTCAGTTACACAGCGCCGTTTCAACAGACATGTGCAAAATGCAAGCCTTGAAGATTGCCAGAGAATTAGGTGTAGCCTACATGAAAGAGTTCAAAGCAAGTACAAACTGGGTTTATCGGTTTTACTAAAAATTTCTTTACATATATATATATATATAAAAGTTCCCCAAGCATATATGCAAATACAGTAATACAGTACATGAACTAACCAATAATAATTCATCTGCAAGTTCAAGTTTTAACAAAACATTTGTTCAGTAAAATACTAATCAATACAGTACAGTAGAATATGTTTAAAAAATCAGAATGAAGTGTCACAGTTAGTGTAAGTGCCACACACTAAATGGGAAGATCTGGAGTGGAATATTAAAACACAGGGCTATCTGTCATGCCTCACACGCAGCGTCGCTGCCGAGTCAAGTCAAGTGACTCTTGCTCTGCCTGTGTGTTGCGTGAACATATGCACATTACCTCCCCTCCGGCATCATGTTTCTGCCCGCTCCAGATGTCTTGGTCACGTATTCTTGGCTGGTCTCGCCCCTCCCAGTTGCGGCGATCTAGCGGCCGGAGCGCTTGCATTTAACCAATGCTATCAAGTGTTCAATCCCCAGCCGAGTTGCACTGGACATGGGCCGAATTGGATCATAACTTTAAAACCGTACAAGATATAGAAATAATGTACGGGGATATCTTGATTAGAATTTAATTGTGGACATTTGCTATGCCTAGTATTTTTCTGCCAGAAGCTTAGTTTGTGGGTTACAATGCAAAATTATCATAATCAGCTCTCAACCACTTATTCATTATTCAACTGTTCATTTTTGTTTGGGGGAGATTGTTTGACCCGCGATACACCCGATTCCATGATCAATCAGGGCGCTATCTACCGGGAGTTTACAGTGTGTAGATTACGTAAAAAATTTAAATATCTTGGAAAAATGAAAAAAAGTGACCACATCTGTGAAAGTGACAAACAGGGACACATTTAAAAACACTAAAAAAAAGTTTAAAAAAGAGACTTGCTACAGCCCTGAAATTGTGATAAACGACAATAAATATATATATTAAAATTGTGGTAAAAACCGATTAAAATATGTTCACGAGAAGAAAAACAATAATATAGTGCAAAGAAAATAACAACATTGATTACAAATATACTAATGTATCCAGAGCGATAAAATTAAATCACGAAATTCTTGATAAATAAAGTGCAATAAAATTTACATTTGCAAAACCAATATAATAAAATAAAGCGTAGAAAATAACAAAAACTGATTTAAATGCTTGAACAGCAACTGTAATCTTAAAAACGTTCAGGACAGCACGCTAGGTTCTAAGCGCAAAAATTTACTAAAGTAAAAATATTACTTTCAGTATGTTCTATCTGACAGTCTGTACAATCTAGCGGACTTATTAATTATGAACGAATTAATCAGGAATAAACAACACAATCAGAATGTTCATATTATCACACAGAACTATGTAGTATTAATATTTCATTTTTGTGAATTGTGGTGCTTACAACCTTGTAATTTTCACCCAGCGAGCAGTTAAGGGCAGATAAGAAATACAATAAAGAAAAAGAGAATGCACTAACCAACAGCAGCAAATTAAAACAAACTCAAACACAAGAAAACAAAGAAGCAGAAATTTTCAGCCTCCATGTATTCCTCAGGTGAAGAAAAGAAGAACCATTATAAATGTATAGTTATATATTTATAATATATTTTTTTACATTTGCAGTTTAGTATCTTCCACAGCTGTGCCCTTGTCCAACTTCTATACGGGGACCTCCAATGCTGCACACTACGAATTTACTTGTGAGGTGAGGCAACACTGTACTAGCTATGGTAACACCTGACTGACGTCACTCTGGTGGCCAGTTTGTTATTTAGTTAATTGACTTCTCTACAAGCCAGGAGGCCAAAAATTTGTGCTTCTTTGTTTTCTTGTGTTTGTTCTTGTGTTCCAGTTTGTTTTAATTTGCTGCTGTTGGTTATTCCAGTCTCTCTTTCTTTATTGTACAGTAGAGTCCCGTTATAACAAGGTGACACGGTTCCAGGTTTGGTCTTCGCTATTGCCTCAAAACCCCAAAAAGTGCCCAAAATTGCTTTCAAATTGTATGTTTAAACATATTCAACAGAAAATATCTTGTTACAATTAAAATTAAAGAGATTATTAAGCAGGTATGGCTTGTGCTCTTTATGACGATGCCCAAAAAGTAAGTTGGCCAGGTCAAAACAAACAAAAAACCTGACAGCACAATTTGGCCGCAGCAGCATTGTCTCGCAATCATTCATTTGCCGCAACTTCTTATGGCACACGCACCAGGTCGGTGGCCGCTGCCACGCATGTTTACATCAAACCAAATAATAGCAGTTAGTCACTGGAAATGACTAGTTGTCAATTAACGAAACAAGGGATTAACGAGTTCAATTATTATTGCAAAAACGGCTATTAATTTTCTGTCTAGAATATGACAATGCCACATTTTTTACACACAATTTTTTAAATGTTGCACAGAATAAAATTATTGCTGGTATAAACCATTTCTCGTTAAATTAATATTGAAAATGCAAGTTGTGAGGCTCACTCAACCAGCTAAAAGTTAAGAAAACGTTATGAAAAGTCTTAAAAAATCGTAGAACATCAGAATTACTACCAAGATTTACTGAAAGCCCTAGAAAAATGACCGTGATCATATGTATTGCTTGCATTCACAGTACAATAAATCCATGTCTCGAACGCAATTGATTGCTGTATTTACGTTGGCAACATTTATCTCTTAACGTGCATTCGTTTATCTTTGTTTATAAGCGCAAATAACTGCAACCTAAAATTTTCTAAACATGTTTGAATAAGTTTTATTATAAACAGTTGTGTTTTACAACCATTTCCATTTTAGTGCAAAGATGATTATGTAACTGTAATCTAATGGATAAAACAAAAATTAAAAATCACAGAGATGTGCGACGAGTTCGTGGGAACACGTGTTGATCTGAGTAGAGAACTTTCCATTTCCATTCAAATGCATACTAATACAGTCTAGATTCGTGATAGCATCGCAAAAAATTTTTAAATGCTGGACAATGATATCCAGACTGTTAAAAAAATCAGATTTCTCGACATTTGGAGATGTTCTCTGCAACCAGTATGTGCACGTGCAGTGAATCTTCCCATTTTCAATTCCAGTATTGGTAACTTACACTATCAAATTTTATGTGACAAAATATGAAAAATGCACTGCTTGCATGCATAGTACCACTTTGATTTTAGTTTCATTTTACTTGTAAAGAGTTTTTTAAATAATATGAAAATAAAAGTACTAAATAAGTAAGGCTAGGAATTTTTCGCGAATTCGTGCGAAATTCATAGCGAAACACAAATTTTTGATGTTCACACGAAAAAGTATCAAGACCTAACAAAATCGCGAATTTTTCCTGCGAATATTGGACTTGTGACATTAATTGATTACCCAGATTAATACATATTACATTGATCCAGCACTACATTCAACTATACATGTATTTAAGCGTACTTACAAAACATAGAACGTGTGTTTACAACGATAAAAAAAACTACGTATTTTATTTTCATAATACAACAAAAGATTGATGGACTGGATACGAATGACCTGCGCATAGAATCAGTCATCCATATCGAAGTTTGACCGCTCACGTGATCTAACTATCGATACTGAAGACTATGCTGCTACTATGGCGTCAGTAGCTTGCTTTACTGTTTCACAAGACTGTAAGGTCCCGTTGCCTATTTCTGCTTTTGATATGTCTTTCGACTCGCTAACGTTCGTAAATAAACAAGACGTATTAAATAATAAAAACATTTTAGTTTCATTTTGGAATGTTTCGTAATTGTTAATTTTTCAAGAAATATGCTGGGTAATAAGCTTAGTACCAGAGACAGAGCATTCCAGTACCAGAAAAATGGATTTTATTGTACTGATAGCCGCACAGTAAGGTGCAAATTTTCCAACAGCCAAGTTGCATGGGAAAGGAAAGATTCGGTGGACAAACATCTTAAATCAACTAAGCATGCGACTGTCGAAAAAGCAGGGTGTCTCAATGCAAAATTTCAATCGCAACATGCTTCAGCAGTGTTGAGAGGAAAAAGATGACTGCCGAATACTTGGGGAAGAGAGTAACCGAAACTTTTTTGAAAGCAAACATACCTTTGTACAAACTAGATAATGACCACATGAAAGAGTTCATGAATGAGTTCATTGAAGGCTATTTATTGCATTAAAATATTGTTCAAATATTGATGTGTAGAATTGCTTAGGCCTACAAATTTTGCCGCGATTTTGTTGTTTTCATCAAATTATTTTAGCAAGCCATTAGAATTTGTATTCATTAATATGAACAAAATTAAAAAATGGCCTAGCACAGGTTTTACCTTGCAAATTAAATAATTTATCTAACATGCATATAAAACTGTTGCAATATTTATCAATTAACTGCATCTTTAAGAGGGAAGGTTAACAAACTAATCAGATTTCTGTTATTAAAATAGGATTTCTCTAAAGACAGCTTTTAATTACCAAGATAAAAAAATAATGACTGATAACACAGAATATATTTTATTGCAGGTGCTGGGGACATTCCTTGTGTAAAGGTCTTAAAAGAAAAGTATGCACCTTCCATCAATACAAATAGAAAGAGAGAATGCACTAAGAGAGAAACTCAAGGGGAAAAACATAGCAATGCTGTGCGACGAAACGACTGACTCCAAAGGCAGCTGCATTTTTTTCGTTTTATTTCAAGTTATAGAAGGCAATAGAATTGCTCACCGAGATTTATTTTGAGAGCTAGGCCTTGGTTATTAATTTTTTTATTTTATATTAAATATATTTTACCTTTTTTTATAAACCCTGATTTTTAGCTCTGAAAGTACAGACTTTTAAATTTGAAACCACCGCTTTTTGACACTTGAAGATACCGAAAAATTCCTAGCCTTATAAATAAGGTAAGCTGGATGAGTATTTTGAGATTTCCCATAATTTACACTTTCCTGCTATTTACACTTTTATGCCCTGTCTCCCTGAAAAGTGTAAATAAGGGGTTTCACTGTAATTTCTTGCATTTATTTTTGAGGAGCAGGAAAGAGATGAAAACATAGGCAGCTCGGCACTATTCATCATTTCTGACATGTTGATGGGGAGCGGGTGGCCTAGCACACCAGGTGCTGTCAATGTGCATCCTCCAGAAGTTTTTAAAGATTTTTTTTTTTCCGAATTTTTTGTTTCACGGCTGTGGGTTACCAACTGATGTTAACACGATATGACATTGTTTATTGCTAATATACTTTTTTAAAACATAACCTTGGATTCCAACGAAACGTGCCAGAGGATTTATTTTGGTGGAGGCGAGATGGAGGGATTAAAAATATGAAGTTGGATTAAATGAAAATATTGATCTAGAGTAAGGATTTTCGGAGTCGAAGGGCATTTCGTTAAATCAGTGTTCTACTTTTTTTTTCTCTATTCTTCCATCTACTTCCTGCGATATCACGGTCTCAGTATGAAACCTGATTTCACCTAACCAAAATTTGACCTAAACAAAGCTTCTCACATGAACCTTATCCCTACTCTGAAAAGAGCGGTGCTATTTCAAGCGAAAGTATTATATGGATATGTTCGTACAGACAAAAGATCTTCAAACACACACAGCAATCCTGTTTTCTTCCTGCTACTAAAATCAAACTCGGTATTTACAGCAACTTCTGTATGTTTTATAAGGATGTCCTAAATTGTACTGCTTGTAAATTTCAACCATTTCTTTTCAAAAGATAGCACTTCATCGTTCTCCTGTATCACACACCACAGTAACTTGATTCAAATACTCACTTGCTGATGAAAAAGCCACCCATGTGGCGTGCCAACCATCGTCCGATCCAACAGCGGTGTAAGTACTGGCGTACTAGCTGCCACATTGTAGCAGAGAATAACTCTAATTTAGAAGCAGGCAGGGGTCGGCCGTACACTTGCAAACACCGCTTCAGTTCCAACTCTGCTGCTGCATTATTGCCCTGGTAACACAGAACATCAAATTTGAAGCACAGAGTAGTGTCACAATAAGTAATATACTCGAATTACTCAAATTACTCAAATACTGTAATAACAAACTCCAACTGAAAAAATAAATACTGTAAATAAATAAATAAAAATGTACTGAATAATCTAAAGAATGCCAGGGAACTGAGGTATAGAATTTAATAGCTGCAACCAGTTATATATAGTTCAATTAAAGTACAGTAAAATATTAAAATGGGAAGATTATACTGTATTCCCAATGCTCTTAATGAACTTTCCGGTACACAATTTCTTTGTTCTTTATAGACGCCTCATAAAAAAAAGGTTCTGCAATTTTCAATTACTAAAGTTTATTAACAGTACAAGCAAATATCTTTGCTTTAAAAATCTTTAGCAGTAATGACTACGAGGTATATAAAAATACTAAAAACGGATTAAAAGTCATAAAAATGTAATCAAAAATATTCACATGCCAGTACATGTAGACCAAAATATAGGTACATAAACAACTGAACTTTAAATGTACATGGGAACGGTGTCGCGGCGCGTGGAGAGAGGAGTCACTCTCGGGTAGGAAGCCGAGCAATCAACATCGTGAGCTCTTGGGACTGGGCGTGTGCCTTGGTAGGCTGTAAATCTCTCGTTGAAGGATGGGTGCGCCAGTGGGCGAGAAATACGTGTGCGTGGCTCGCGCTATCGTTCTGAAAGAGGACATAAGGCTGTCTTTTCTGCTCCGTGAGTGGTGAGCGTCCTTTACTCCAAAAGGTTCGTCAAGGAATTCGGGGAGTTGCCATTTCCGTATGGAGACTTGTTCCCTCATCGCCTACCCCGAGTTTGTGTAACTGGGGCGCATCGGCAATTGGGCGTTTAATGTCCTTAGTGAAGGCACTGTAGTGTGTGGACAGCACGCAGTTGGCACAACATCGTATTCGGGATACAACAGGGGGATATCTTTGCCTGACTGTTTAACTTTACGAAATTATTGCCGCACGTTTGGGAGGAAATGTTGGGAACATCAGTGAAACGAGTGAATGGTTATTTAAAGCAGCCCGCGAGTCGAATGGGGAAGATCGTCAGAGTGGATTCTTGTGCACTTGTACATTAGGCTCATCAGTAATTTGAGAGATTGTTTGGGCATTGTGAATCAGATTGTACTTTCATCAGTGTGTGTGTAAACTTAATGGCGTGTAGCGGACACGTATGTGAACCCTCATTTGTATGTGAATTGCTTCTCCAAGTTGTTAATACACAAGCTTTAAACTATGTTGTGTTTTTCATTGCTCACGAACGATGTATCGAAAACCCTGGTCACTAAATCGCTATAAGCATCGGTTAGTTGACGTGGTTTTTACTTGCCCCTTGTTGAGTTTGAGCTGTTGGAGCTGGTAATTGATAAGGCCGTCAGCCTCTGGGAGTCATCTCAAGTGAGGTCGGCTCAACAGTATTACTACATTTTCAAGGGTTGTAGAACGAAAAAAATTGAAAGGGCTAAAAAATTTAAACTATTTAATACAGCATAAAAATTTTAACATTACTTACGTATTTGAAACAAACTTATTAAGAAGAAAAACATCTTAACTAATTATTTATTATGGTACTTGAGCTGAACATTTGCTGGACGATAAGGAATAAATTATCTCTCTTAGGGCCGGTTTCTCAATGTCTAATTAAAGTCTTGGTTAGCTAATCCTATGATTATATTTAACCTATTGATTAAGTGGTGATTAAATCTGAAGTGTTTCTCAACATACTTTTATCTTACGTTTAGCTAAGTATCGGTTAAGGTAAATGTGGCAACCATGCAATGACATATAAGCTTGTGATTGGCTGCAGTAAAGCTTTTATTTGTTTATTTAGTTGTGCTGGTTAGCAGTGTTTGTATACGTAATGGAAAAAAATAAGCGGGCGCGTGCCGAAAATTGTGTTTCTGTGGAAACAGAAATGCTAATATCCCGTGCTGAAAAATACGCCCGTATCATAGAATACAAAAAAAAACTGACGCTGTAACTTGGAAGCATAAAGAAGATGCATGGAAGAAAATCGAAGTAGAATTTTATTAATCGAGGAACCTATATGTGCGATATAACCTACACAATTATGTAACAATAACATAACCTACAATAGGTATTATAACACACAAAAGTGTTGAAAAACATGTAAAGTAATCTACAAATATATATATTAAGAACTTTTCAATCCAGATTCCTTGATCATCGTATGTTTTATTTTTTCAGAAGAAATAAAAATATATTTTTTATTACCATTACCCAAGATACGTACTATTACGTACATCTAACATAGGTTTCCAACCAATCATGCAAAATAATGTATGGAAGTATAGAGACATCAAAGGCATGTGACATAACCATCAAATGTTTTCACATAACCTACAAAAGAATATTACTTACCAGAACGTACTAAAATTTATGGGATGTAAACCAAACATGCAATAAATAAGTACACACCTGTCTGTGGTCATTTCCAGCTGTACAATTTTCTCTAGTAGTGCTAGGACAGTATTTTTACTCAGCCGCAATCGCGTAACAAATTCATAGTCATCTATTTACATGTGACTTGGGCGTTCACGAAAAAATCTTGGCCTGTTTATGAAATCTACTATTTCTTCATCATCATCATCATCTTCTTCAAACAAGAAATTTAAATCATCTGTCATCATAACCTAAAAAATTGTCATTGTTTATAATCTTGTTTATTTTAAAAGTCCTGTTTAACTCTGTAATCAATACCTATTCTTATGATTAAGATAACCAATGGTACCGACTTCTAACCCATTGATTAATCTTAATCAGTACTTTAGAAACAGATATTGTTGCTAACCATTGGTTAAATTTTAATCGGAAGATAATCAGAAGGAAATCAGACATTGAGAAACCGGGCCTTAGTCTAGCAAGTGGTGAATTAAAAAATACAAGAAAAGATTTGTTGCCCTCAATTCTGTTAAGGGGTTGACCTCGAGAAGGTAATGCTGTTGACCTGGCTAGTTGGCACGAGTCTGGGTGTTCCCAGAGGTAAGGAAGTACTATGTGACACTGGAGAGTGGTGTCCTGGGGCGAAGCTCACAATGCTATTCCCTAGGAGTAGCAGGGAAAATTTCTTATATGACAGGGATAGACTACAATAGTTCCTTCAGTAGGCTGTGTTTCTTCTTCGATATCTGTCGGCCGCTTAGGCTCGTGTCGGGCCTCGAGTTTTAACTGCTGGACCCTCGGGTGCAGGAATTACTCCCACTGGTGTCTCAACACTGGATGGGCAGGTTTGCCAACAAGTGTGCGACCTGAGCGTTTTGTGAGTCAATGAACTCTCCCTCTCCTCTGGCGAGATACTGATTTCTAGGATAGAGCTGTCCGACATGAGTTTCCAGAATAATACGAGAGGTTGACTATAACGGATATACACATTGAAATCACAAGTCTTGCAGATTACACTGTCAATGTACACACATTTCTATTTTACACAGTCACAATAACAAGTTATATACCAACTCTTAACCGTGTGGTCGTTATGAACTGGAGCCTCGCGAACTGGATTTAATCTGGTCACCTTCTGTTTCTACAGGAAGGCCAGAGCGTGCCACGTGGCAGCCACGATAGTGTGCGTTCCCTTTTACTTGCATTACATGCGGCTAGGGCACTGCGATCATTCCAGAGCACGTCAGGCACCAAGGGTAGAGGGAAGAAGTGTTGGGATTTGATCCCCAGGAAACAACCTTTGTTGGATTAGGTAGTGCAGGCTTCAGTTCCCTATTTCAGGAAACAACCCTCAAGGAGTGTGGTTCGGCAGGCTTCATTTCCCTATTTGAGGAAAAAACCCTTAAGGTTAAGGTAGGAGATCGGGCTGCGGTTCCCTATCTCAGAAAACAACCCTTTGAGGAATGAGGACTTCTGGTTTTGGTTCCCTATTTCAGGAAACAACGCTTTCAAGGTATGGGGAAGGTGCCCAAGCTTGCTCAGGAGGATCCTGAGCCCTTGACTGGTGATCTGGCTAGGCGAGAGCCCGCCTTATATACCTCCAAGGGGGCTTAAAGTACCATAAGTGAGTGGTGGGGATGGCTGTGCCGAGGAGGCAGCTGTCTGCTCATAACAGGCCGGCCACCCTAACACATCCACGCTTCCCTGCACTAGCACAAAAATTACTACACGAAATTTCCTGCGGCCGCAAAAACATCAGTATTGCGCGAAAAATTCACACAAAGCATCCAATAAATATTAGTTTACTAACATACAAGCTATTTATACACTGTTACAGTTCAGTAGTTTGCACATGTGACACATTATTATATGTAGTATAAAAATTAATGCTGGGCCAATACCAGATTGTGCAGATACTTTTCGATACCGATACTTTCTTGCTTATAACACTGATACAGTGATACCAGACACTGAGACCAATAAAAATGTATTTTGCCGATGTTGAAGTATGATTTTTATTAAAATCACACAAATAATTTCCTGATACTCGTCGTTAAATAAGACATAAAAAATTAATAATTTCTAGCATTCCGCAATAACTAAACCTTATCCACAGGCCCCGCTGCTTTTCCAAGTACATTAAACCAATACTACACGCCGTTTGGGTTCTTCCCTGTACATTCAACCAATCATCTTCTCGCACTTGTATTTACCCAGAGCCGCTGTTCTAACTGAAAACCATGCCCCCACAATTGTAGCAGCCATGTTGTGAATTAACAGCACGCCGCACGCTTCGCTTTATTAGCTGGTGCCAGTGCAATTATTACTTAGTTTTCAAGGGCAAAATCTGTTGATGGTTAGTTAAAAACACTAACCTAATAAAAGTTTAGTGGCTTTCATTGCTTTCGACTAATCAACTGGCACTTCTGGCAGTTAATCAAAGAAGCATTACATCTGTAACTTGTAAATCAATGGGGGAGACGTGATAAAGAGGGCAGTGCCGCTATTCATTGGTGCATGTCTGTGTTTACAAACTTGCAGCGTGACTGTGCACTCTGTGGCGAGTGGGTTTCGTCGAAAAACAAAACTGAATAAGTATGTAATAGTTTCTCATTTAGTGAATTTATGGTGTATTAAAATGTCGGGATATACTGTGATAATTTTATTGCAAGGCAAGATGGCTTCTACAGTTAGTGGTGCGGCAATAAACGGAAAGCGTAGTAAAGTTTTTAAGAAAAACTGAAGACATCGGAAATTTAAGCAAATTGCGTACAAAACTTTGTGTACGTTACACAATTTTGTTGAAACATCTTTGAAGATGTCCTCAAAATAAGTTTTGTGCATCTACTGCCAGTCCCATTTCCGAATAATGTAATTGGGTTATGCTGTAAGGTATTTGGCCAATTTTCACCAATCCCACCCTTCCTAATAAAATAAAACCTGTTGACAGTAATTTTGTGACGTAGTTTGGAGTAGGTTTGTTTATTTATTTTATTTAAAAGGGCCGGCGTCAGCATTGACATTAGGATCCCAGGGTGCTTCACGAGTATTCTGTTTATGATTGCAACACAGTTTTGAAGGTAGTTTGTCTTGGTCGCTCAGTTGAGTTTCAAGAACCCGGCCTACGATGTTTGAAAGTATGATATGTTTCTGCCAGCAATAATAAGTGATTTTTTTTATACTTCTAAAGCATACAGAGGACCAAAATAGAACACTTGACAGGGCTTGAATAAGGACATAGATTTTGTTAAATTGTAGTTTAGAAGTTGTATAATTATTAGCTATTTGTTTCGATGGGCCGCGGCGTTTTTTTATTATTTATTTTCACAAGAATTTTAAGAATGACAACATTTGCAATGTGCTCATTGAGTCCATTAATTTCCTATATGAAATAATTGAATGTATTTAATTTCAGAATTACAGGGCATGCTGAATAGTCGTTATTGATAATATTTATGTGTCCGTACATGTGTTTTTTTTGTTGCTAATTTTATATTTTGTAATACAAAATTAATATTATATTCACTAAATGTATACGCCCGTAGGAGCGCTGGGCGGCAAATTTCGGAATATGTCATGTGTGTCCGCCATTTTGTGACATATTTCCACTACCGGGAGGAGGTAGTCTTTGCAGAGGCGAGAGATTCTTTTTCTTAGTGTTGGAGATGGCCTAGAGAATGGACGTGTTTTGACGGCCGCACGATGTAAGATGTATCGCCCAGCATCTGGCTAGTGTGCGTGATTTTCAGAGGCTAAAACTCACGCATAGTTGAGACAGTGAATAATAATCTGCAGAGAACAGTATTTCGGTCGGATTGGCGCGTTGGTTAAATAAGTTACCGGGAATTCAATATTTAGTATAGGCCGAGCCCAACGAACTTTATTTCTGTCAACACGTGGAGTGTTGTTACTTGTATGATTGGCGAATAAAACGCAGTTTTCACCCTCAAATTGAGCTCTGAGTTATTCGCTTAGCATTACTGATTGTGCAGTTATTTCTTTCTCTCACCGAACCGCCCACGAACCGAGAAGAGAGTTGCTCTACCGCCGAGTGTGTGGAAGGGTGCAGGCCGAGGCTAATACACGGAGAAGCAGTAGCGCGGGCCAAAGGCCCGCTACAATGCGCAGAAAGTACTGAAATCAACTACGAATTACCAAATGTTTGGTAGTATATCCTCTAGCCTCGCTTCTTTTATGGGACAGTATGTATTTCCAAAGTTAGGTAATGTAAATTTCAAGTAAAAAAATTAAAAAAAAAAAAAAAACTACAGTATCGGTTATGAGTATCAAAAAATTATGTTGTCAGATACTTGCCGATTCCAATACTGTAACATTGGCAGATACTATGGTATCGGAATCGGCATCGGCCCAGCACTAATAAAAATATCTCATGACAGTGGTACAAATATATACAGTATTTTGGTTCTAAGCAATTACACACAATAGAAAGCAATGAAGAGGCAACACTGTGTTATATAGTAGGGGTAGTTATACTGGAGATTAACAAAAGTAAGGCAAATTGCAGTCTGAGTGTAAAAACACTATCACACTCTGTGGTGTGTCAGATTTACTACAGGTGATTAAGGATAAGGTGAACACTCAAAATAGCCTTAATTAATTCCTATTTTCAGCCATTATCTTGGTTTCTAGATGTGAGCCGTGTCGGATGATTGTCTTGCAACATTTTGGCCCTGGGGTCTGGGTGGCTGATTTCTGGTTGGCTGGGCTTGTTGACCAATCAAAGGCATGCTGGCTCCTGATTGGGTGGGGTGATTAGCCAATGCTGGCAGTACTCTGGGGCTCCTTCCTGATTGGCTGAGTTCTTTGGCCAGTTGTATGCTGGCTCACACCTGGTTAGCTGAGGTTGCTGACCAATCCTGGCAAGTGAGTTGTAACTGCCCTAAGGTCACAGGATTTGGAATCATCCACCAAGAGAAGTGCCCATATTTTGTTTAGTTAGTAGCCATCTTCCCTGTCTATACATATTTTTGGGGTGTTTCATTATCTATATTGTCTCTCTCACTGTTCTCAGGCAGTAATTATGGATGTTACAGTATTGTGAAAAATCTGTCAAAATGGATGCTGTGTTTGGTTTCCATGGAGTGTTCATTGCAGACTGTTGGATTTCATATTTGTAGGCCCTAATGTGTTCTCTAAATCTGGTTGTGATTTTTCTGCTTGTTTGTCCTACATACACTTTTCCACAGGAACAAGCAACTTTGTATATTCCTACCTTTTCTTCTGTTAGTGTTTTATCTTTTGCCGATCCTAAAATGACTTCTGTCACGTTCATAGGCTTAGAGATGGTACGTATACAGAATTGTGCTTCTTGAAAAGGTAATCCCATAATTTGATAGTATTTATTTAACACTACACAATATTTTTCAGGTGTCTTTCGGACTTCCTGGGTCAGATTTTTATACTCTGCTGGATTTCATTGCATGTAACCATTTGCTTCTAGAGCTGCACTGAGATGTTTCATTACTATGCTTCAAGATTCATTCCCTGTGAGTTTGTATGGAAATAACCATTCTTTTTTTAGAGGGATAATGGTGTGAGTCTGCTTGCAGGTATCTGTCAGTATGGGTAGGTTTGCTGAAGACTTAGTAGCCCAGTGTGGAATTTTATTTTTGTACTCCAAGACATCTAAAATTGTAGCAGGCCATTCTTTTCTGTCTCCATGATGAACTATATGCTAGGGAGGATGTTGTTGAGATAGTCCAGGAAATTTTATCTCTCCGTTCCATGGCTCCAGACTTTTACAAAGGTGCCATCAAAATATTTAAATCAGAATGTAGGTTGGTAGGTGCTGGAATTAATTGCACTCTCCTCAAACTTGGCCATGAAGACATTGGCCAGCAAAGGTGAAAGTAGCAAGCCCATTGTGGTGGCTTTTTCTTTACATACACCTACCCCTGGTATGAGAAGAATGTTTATGTTACACAGTACTCTGCAAGCTTCACAAAGTCATTGCTGGAGTTGTTTTCTTCCAGGTGTTCATGTAAGATCAGGAGAGCTTCTTGTACTGGAACTCTGGTGAAGAGAGACATTAAAATTGACCAATATGTCTTCAGGTTTTAGCGAGATTCTCTTCAGGGTTTCCACAAAGTGAATAGAGTTCTGAATATGAGAGGCTGGTGTAGGTAATGCAGGTTAGTGGGTGCCAATGTCTCGGGCTTGGAGATTTTAGTATGTAGTTGGAAAATTAGTTTTAAACTAAGAAACAAAAAGTTACCATACTCTATTCATTATGTTTTTATGAGGTATCCAGATGGCATTTTGTTCTGTTTTAAACATGATACGAGGTATCAACAATTAACATATGAAACCATGTTTACTGCAGTTAAATTCCCAATGACTTGGCTGTGTCACTTTTTGTTAGAGCTTATCAAGTTAAACTAATGCAGACAGTAGGTATGTAGGTAAGCTCATACTTTAAATAAAAGATTTAAAGTATATTAAATATGGAGAGGTTGATTTGATTTGAGTTTATTTTAGTAATGAATGTGAAGAAGACTTTGGCCACTTGGTTATCCACTTAAATAAACAGGCTGAGGGTTGATGAACGTAATGTATTTAAATAAGATAACACATGGAACTACATTTGATAATTTGCTGCAGATACTAGCAGTAAAGTAACAGTTGTTAGTGTTCAACTATATGCATTAACACCTAGTGATTGTTTTAACGGTTAAATCTTTAGTGTTCACATTATCCAGAACAGCCTATAGTAATACTACAAAGGTAATTTTGAACATATGAAAAGTTAGCAGTGGAGAAAAGATTGAAAATGAAACTGTTGGTACTCCAATCCCCATTTGTGGAAAGAGAGAGCTCACTTACATCAAACAGTCAGCATAATGTTGACACATCGCCGTCATACTTAATAATCTCTAGTAGCTTGCCTCCCAGTAGGCGGAGATAGGCGCAGTTTAACGTATTTTATCTCTCGCCCCGTCAGGGCTGTTAACTCAGCTAGATACCCGTGTTGCCGCTAAGAACGTATCCCTGGGTGATAATCTTTGTGTGAAGTGATAAGACTATCATTGTGTAAAGATAAAAGAGTTATAAATGTTGCGGGCGCAGCATAAACAAAACACGGCCACAGATCTCAATTTAATGTGATTGTGAAGTGTGAGATGTTAAAAGATACACCTTTAAATTCTGAACAAGATTATCTTCTTGAGCTATTTCTGTACCGAGGCTATTTCAGTTTCTTCAGGGTGTTTAGGATGTTTGAGTTTTAGCCAAAATCTAGTAACAAATGTAGATTCATATAATTTTATTGCAACTGCGCATGTGTCTGTTG
>PNEQ01037916.1:0-23598 GCA_003012365.1 Medauroidea extradentata
TTACAAGATTTCCAAATGCAGCAAAATTAATCATTTTCTTAAAATTTAAAAAATTCATAACTCAGAAACTAACAGTCCAAAAAAATTGTAACTAGGGCATTTTCATTTAATTTCGTAATACTACCATTAAACAAAAAATAATTAAATTCTATGACATCTTTTTTTTTCACTTAGTTGATTTGACATGGAATGTCCCAAACACTCACTGACCATTTGTCTGTCAAGAAAGTCTACGCCTGAACAGGTTCAACTCTTACTCTTCAGTGGATTTCTACCTCCCTTCATTGTTGAAAAAAATTTGTTGCTAATTGGGTCATTCAAATTCAATCTCTCATCCTTGTTGCTTTTGGAACCATGTGCTGTCTGCCCAAAATCCAGTTGACTGTGCCTCCAGAGGTCTGGTACCTCTAGAACTGATTGACTACAGCCTGTGGTGGTCAGAGCCATTATGGTTGCAAAGGTCTGCAGACAGATGGCCTTCACTTCCCATAGCTAAATACCTGACATCAGAAGAAGAACGGAAGATTGTTGTGCTTCATGTGCCAGCTGAAAACTCTCCTTTCAGTAACCTACTGGACAGATATTCGAGATTAAAAAGGTGCAACAACTATTGCCTGGTGCATCAGGTTTTGACAGAACTGTTGTTCAACCCAAGGGTGTTGTGAGCCCTATATGCTCTGTCAAGTGATGCTAATGAATTGTCTGCTTTACCCACAGCCACTTTTTGACTCTTGGGCCCTCCTTAGATCATTGTTGATAAAGATGTCACTCAGACTCCTATGAACAGACTGAACCACTGGGGCTTAATGCAACAATTCCAGAAATTTTACTGGCACATGGACTGTCTTCACCAGCTCCAACCCATACAGAAGTGGACACAGGAAGAGGCCAAACCTTGTGTGAAACTCTGCCCATTACCTTCTTAGTAGTATTGAAATAGTTATTTAAGGTGGGGGAGGGGGGGATGTTGAGGCCCTTGTGTTGTACAAATAAAGGCTTACATTTAATAGTGAAGCTTCCTGCCTTGATTCTCCTTACGTTCGTGATGCTACTGAAGAAGGCATGCTGGAAATAATAAATAAAAACAATATTGTTTACTCAAGATGGTGTTGAAATAGTTTTGTTGTCATGTTGTGTTGATTTTTGCTAATGTGGAATGTTCAAGCTCTAATATACAGTGGAACCTCTTTGTATTGAACTCAGACACATTGAATATCAGCACGGAACACATTCTGTGGTTCCATTAATTATTTTCCTGCATTTCAAGACCACATCCATTAAATGTCTGCACGTATTAAAATTTTTTGCCACTCCCATAAGAAATGATGGATAGAGGCTTCACCATACATAACTAACGACAGTTTTTTCCAGAGTTCTAGAATTTGCACGTGGTTAGACTCCTCAGTAAGTATCAACGGATTGATAGGTGGGTACACAGAGCAGCAGAGAACATCGGGGACTGCGAGTGAGGGTGAATGTCATGTCAGGGTGATCAGTGAGTGCAGCTTAGGAAGATAATATTCAACAAATGGCCAGAAGGAATTTAAGAAAGTGCTAGTGCACAGTGAAAAAAACATGGAAGTGGGTAAGAAGGAGAAACTCATAGGACCTCGGGCCAGTGAGAGGTACAGACAAGAAAATAGTAGGACTGTTGTATGGACAGATTATCTTCGTTGTGACATTTCATAGTGCAAATACATACATGTTATCAGAAACAGACAATGTAGACAGAAGTTAACAGTGAAAGATCTGAAGTGTTAATTAAGAAGTAACTTAAATCAGCCTATTTGATTATTAAAATTAAATCTTATATTCTTTACGAACCCCTTATAATTGTAGCGCTACTTACAAGCACAAAAACACAGCCCTTGTACTAAAAACACCTGCCATATCAAACAAGTAAAGTTTCTTCACTCAATGGAATAGTGCTCAGTCACAAACCACTTCTATGTCAACAGACCTTACAATGACCATATGTGTAATTGTTAAGCATATATTGGAAAATAGTGCAGTCCATGCTATGCTCCATTAATAGGGCAAAAGGAACTGCTAAATGTTACTTCTAATGAGCAATTATTGCTCATACGTGTGCATTAGTATGCACTATATATGTACATATGTGCATGCATGTACCTGCATATGTGCATACCCATAATATGTACATTCACACATGTATACACAAAAGCTGTGTCCAAATACACTTACACTCTTTGCGAGCTGTAAACAATTGTTGCTTTCATGAAGAAGGCACATCATAGAAATAAGATAACATTATTGTTTTTACCTAATGTACTGTCCCAAACAAATTTGACGTAAGCTGTTGCTGTTTTCGTACTGGTGCCAAGAATGACATCACACACCTTTATCTACGGTCTCACCATCCTTGTTCTGTGATCTCACATGTAGCAAGAACAAACATCGAATGAAACAAAATTGTTATAAATGATGTAGATTAACACCGTTATTAGTTACAACTGCAAAAAGGTAGGGTACTAACAATTACACGTGCGTAAATACTATAGTTGTTAATTCCTTTGGTTGTTCTTTAAAACTGTTCACTAAGGGAATTTAAGGTTTAAGAATTTAGAATGAATAAATTTGAGTGACATGTGCACCAAATTAGAAACAAAACACTTGTTAATATTTTCACGTTATTTTATCACTTTCTCAGTTGGTAAAATTGTTTTTTTTTTTATTAGAACTGATACTAGTTGGCAAGTCTCTATCAGTAATCTCATAAATATCCTACTGGTACACCTGGAGTATATCAATTGTTTCTATAGTGCATAACTATCTATGGAATCCACATTTAAGTGTGCAGCAGTTGACAGCCCTTGCATTACCACTGTTTTGAACCAGATTTTTTTTTTACTTCTCGTGCTATTTCCGAGAAGAATCACGATTTCTAGTATGAGTGAAGCAAGCAAGTTCACTTCTTAAGCTTTGTATTGATCAAAATATGTTTGTTTTGTATTTTGTCCTTTTTGATATGTAGCTCTAAAACAAGTTACTTAACAACATGGATACTATATTTCTTAGAAAGCATAGTTTTAATATATTTAAAGGGGCTATTGAATCGAGGAAGACAAACATAACTGTCTTCTCCTCACTTTGATAGTGAAAAAATGTATTAACATAAACTATTCACTAAATATGTTCTTGTCAGACTCTGCAAGCTCCAATGCACACTTCAGTTTTTATATGAAAAATCATTTAGCTTAGTAAACAATGAATATAAAAATACAAAATTAATTTATTAATGTAGCAGCCTGTTTCTCTTCAATGTTCATGTTAGGACCAAAATTATTTTTAAAGTACATTTAAAATTTATGAACATTTTCTACCGGTACTCACTCACTTGCAACCAATATCTTCTTCAGTTACTTTCTTTCCATCAACAATTGTAAACGCACCAACACCAGGCAATATCAAGGACTTAAGTATCTCTGTCCCAGTACTGGTAGCATTTATGAGACACACTTTGGCCTGCTCCAGTGCCACCTGGCCATCATCACCCCATAACCTAAGAGGAAAAAATATGTACATTTACAATGGTAGGTGGTGAAAAATTTCAGTACATACATTTTTGTCTTTCCCTTGACCACACAAAATAATTATTATTATGCAAATTCCAACCAAAAAAAAATTAATTTTAAGAGTGTGAAAAAATTAACTGACTGACAGAAATACTTTTATTGCAAAACTGCAAGTTAAATGTACTGTGGTAGGCTGGATTCACATGAGCGCACAGGACAAATGCCCAGGGGTGCTTGGTGTAAGGGGACGCTCTGGTGCTCGTTATCAATGCAATACCAATAGCAAAAATAAAAGGGGCGAGGCACTACCCAGTGTTTGCCCAAGGGCGACTTTTATCATAAGACAGCCCTGGTGGTACTAGTTGACACAGTCCGCAATGGGTGTGGAGTAGAGTTCAGCTGCGCTACACAACAAAAAAGTCATACCAGTCAAACATCGAAGTCATGTTTCTAACTGAAATATTAATTAATCTTAGAAGACTGTATAAACCTGGATCTTAAAACTTCACAGTTACGAAAATAACAGTTAGTACAATTATATTTTTTAACAGTACAGTGTTCCAAACTATGTCACTGACTCAGTACTTAAATATTTTAGAAACATTGAAAGAGTTGGTTATCAGTTCAACCTTGTCACCACAGAGAACAAGATCAGACTGTACCCTGTGTTTTCAATAGTTGATTATGATTTTTTTTTTCACATTATCATTAGGTGTATAATCAAAATTATTTAAATGCAGGTACATGCATAAAATGTTATTTTATTAATTAAATTTGAGCTGTCAGTATTGTTGGGAAATAATTTAAGTTTTCAGTAGCAATCAACAATATAAATTCAGTACATGTGTTAATATGTAAAGTATGAGAGATATTTTTCTTATGCTAGTATACACACCAACCTCCCCCCAATTCCTTTTTAAGTTACCATGTTCACTCAAATGTTATGACTATTGTAACATAGGTAAAAACTTATCAACCAAAACAACACAGACAACTTCAAGCAGCTAAAGACATCCACGCACACACACAGCCTATCTAGAAAGCCACTTACGCAAGTCAGCACCGAGAAATTATACTTCGAGAATTACTACCCAGCGTAGAAAGATAGTCTGTGTTGTAATAGTTATAATTTTAGGACAGGTTTGACAGTACAGTCAAAATAAATAGTTTTCTCACATTTTTGAACGCAATTCTTTAGTTCATTCTTACAGCAAGAGTGCATTGTAATGCCCACCAGCATATTTCTCCCAGCTGAACGTGACAAGCTTGATTCTGTGGATGCAGCATTGCCAGCATTTCTCGTTGTTTGAATTTGTTACAAACAACGAAGTGGAGTACAAAATGTGTTGAAAGGTCAGTGGGTAGCAGAGAGTTAAAAGTAAAGGACCCGGGGTCAGTATTTAAAATTATTTTCATTATACATCTTTACATAAACACATGACAATGTTAATTAATACTGTCAGATGCTAAGCAGAGCTGAGCAAAATTAAATTGTAAATTAAAAGGGGGAAAGAGCGGATTTGGGACAACGTGGAGCCCGAAGATTTATTATCACTGGGGCCTGGGAATCCTGTCGACAGCTCTACACGTGAGAAAATCATCTTAAAATTAATTGGTAAGAAAAAGAATTAATTCATCAACATGAAAAAAAAAAATTTTAATTATTTCTGCTTTTAGGAAGAAAAAGGAAAATATGTACTACCTCTAAAAATTATTTCTTTAGCCTGCCAGTAAACAACAAGCAAGTCAACTACATAGGAGTAAACAACAATTTTTCTCCACGAAAAGTATACTTATTGATTAGTATTTGTTGTTGTAAAAGGTAAAATACTGTAAACATATATATATATATATATATATATATAACACACACAGGATAGTTTAAAAATTGTTTACAATAAAGTTAATCATTATGGTTTGATAAATATAACAATATGTTAAGTGAAAATTATCACCATAAACTATATAAAATACATACTTTCCTTCCTATTTAATAAATGACTGTCAAATCAAAACAAGTTACTGCACACTGGAAAAAAAAGCATACAAGAGGACAGAGGGTCACAATCCGACAGCAACATAAATGATACACCAGAAAAAGAGCGACTGAATTGATAAGGGGAACAATGATTTGAATAGTTTCTATGAATCTTGAGTGACCCTGACAAGAAGTGTGAAATAAGTGTGCGTTATTCAGATTTGGCTCAGCTTCTGCTCAGCTGATATTTTGAAGTCTAATAGAACACTATATTGAAATGTTTTAGTACTGGCAGATAATGGTAGAGCTTTCTCAGACAACTTCAGTACAGTCAGCTACACTGAACCTGGGCACCTTGCTTTCAAACATAGATTGCTGGAGCAGTGGCATAATACTCGCGTGACATTCAGGAGGACTTGTTTTTGATACCCGGCTCCAGCCATCCTGATTCAGGTTTTCCAGGATTTTGTGAAATCACTCCAGGTGAATACTGGGATAGTTCCTTACACAGGCACTGGCTGATTCCTATCCCCTTTCCCCCCGTGTACCGCTACCAAGGCTTTGTGCTGTTCGAGGGCACATAAAAACAACCAAATAAATTTAATTAATTTATTTGGGCTAACCTTGTTTTTCTTTCTCGTCACTCTGGCTATATGCAGCAGTAGATGCTTGAACCATTTTCATGGCTTGTGTGGGTGTTATTTCTCGGTTAGCAGAATTCAAGAAGTGTGAATTTTTCGGTATCCTACAGTTAGACATAGGCTATTTAAAAATTAATTATTTTCACAAAGTTAAAGACAAATAAGTTTCTAATTCCTTGTACCAACAACTCAAACAAAAGGGACAGTCCTGGTTTTATACAAATATACTATAAGCATAAATACAAATTTTGTACTTTCATTTAGGTAATCATTGTCAAGAAGTTCTACACATCCAAACTTGGATACTACAAAAACAGCTACAGTATAGCGAACTTCTGTTGTACCTAAATATGTAAATATACTATACTAGAATATTAATATTATACTAATTTAATTAAGCATAGTCATAACAAATAAATAACATTCTGCTTCATTAGGATGATAAAATAAAAAGAAAAAGTTTCTCAAAGTTCGCTAAGATGTTCATATTTTGTAAAGTTTCTGTGCAAACTAGCCGATGTTAAAATTTTCAAAATTTATCCATCCCTAGCAGTGACGCCCAGTTAGTTCCTTTGGCGGACCCGCATATGTAACAGGGCTTCACTCCTCCCCTTCACCCAGGAGCGACCAGGACAGGGGCAGCATGCACAATGTGTCAAGCTACTTATGGCCACGTGTGAGAGACTCGACTGCCTAGTGTAGCGAAAGAAATTTTCAAATCATAATGACAGGCAAGCAGACAGTTTTAGATAGGACTTAAATAAATGTTTGTCAATGGGATAATTGCACAAATTATGGAGCATCATGCTGCTCCATGCCCCCCACGTAATACCACCTGCAAGTAAGTGAAATTCAAATATGTAATATTAAATTCTCAGGAAAATAAAACATATTGATCTCTGCCAGAAAGAACTTTTCTAACATAATTAATTTGATTTCAGACACGTAATTTTAAAGTAAAGAAAAAAGAACAGTGTAGTGATAAGCATTGTTTGACACCATGCTTACATCCTCATGCCAACTAAATTTTAAACTTTTTCCGTGATTATAAATTGAACTGAATTAGGCTAAAGTAAAGCTCACTGTACTATAAATTCATATTAGAGACTATTTATTATGTTTTAAGCGGCTGCCGCGGCCAAGTGGTCAGACCACTCGCCTCCCACCTAGGTGATCAGGGTTTGATCCCGGCTGGGTCAGTCTCCAGACTTGAGCACTTAGGAATTGCACCAGACAATGTCTATAGCCAGCTGGTTTTCTCAGGGATCTCCCGTTTCCTCCACTTCTCCTTCATGACCTCATTTCATGTCATCCTTCGAGATACGTAGATTGTCTACTGGCTCCCACTCATAAAATCTGCATTTGGAGTGTGATACCCTGGCCCTCGGGTGTCCGCCTCATACAATATTTTAGTTTATTAATGTTTTTGTGTCTTTTTGAATTGCAAGTACTTTTGTCTTATGTATTACAACTATCACGAGCAGAACTTTTATTAGTAAGTTACGTATTTTCGTATGTGTGTTGTTTAACTGAAAGTGCTTAATGTGATTCCAGTGATACAATAGTTCTGATTTTCCAGCAAGTGTTTCATGTTGTTTTTAGTTTGTGTGAATGTTTGCAACATTCTGCCAGGATGCCAGGTTTTACCATGCATCTCCATAAGTAGCCACGTCAGATCTCGCTGGACCAAAGAGCTAACCACATGATTGATGGAATGCTCTTGTCTCCCTGGGGTGCTGGACTTCTTGGGTCTAGTAATTAGAATATCATCAATTAAATATATTTTTGGAACCTTACATTTTATTTCATGATCCAGAGATTCACACACATCTAACAAACCAGAGATATCATGTCATTTTCACACGTAAGTAATTGTTGGCACAATTTCACAGCGTCATTCAGGACGCACTAATATGGCAAATATATGTTAGTGGCCCTGCAGTGGGTAAAGCCATATAAATTGTGTCAACATTGTTCACATTGTTTCACATTATTTTAGGTACCTACGTACATGAGGAGTAATTTCACACTGACACAATTTTCAACATTCCTATCGTTGAGTACTTTCCCACTGTTAACATTAGCCTATGTATGACTTAAGGTGTTTAGAGGAGCCTGAATATTTCCACCGGTAGAGAAACTGAGTTCTTTCAGAGCTGGTAGGTGAGTGCCTATACGGCACAAACGGCATGAAGACAAAAGAGACCACTGGTGTTTTGGCCCAATGAACCTTCACAAACTCTTGCTTGGGCACTCTTTTTTATTTATTTATATCCTTCCCTTAATCCTGTATTGACCTTCTGTCTTACACACTAATTGTGTTAAAACATAACCACAAATGTATTACTTAATATGTCACTACACTACTTGCATTCTGTTTAAGAATTTTGTATTTCCGAGCCTGTTACACTTAACACACCCATTATGGCACAGTTTATCCTGTTTGCATTCACTGTCTAAAATCACCTTGTTAACCACGTCTACTACAACACTTGCCCCATATCATTCAACCGTATCCCAGAAACAGTTTGCTACACATACTCTACAATAACTTTTTTGCGCCATTCTGATTTTAAATCTTTCGCTGTTTGTCCTATACAGTATCCAGTCCAAGAAGATTGCAGCAGAAATAAACACTGGCACAGGTGAGCTCTCGATCAATTGTTGGCTGGTTAGTTAACAGCGCCGTTGCGGCAAGAAATAGGTCCTACGTTAAATTGCTGTGTTTTAGTTAAGGATAGGTGATTTAATCGTTCAGTTGCATTTTTTTGATCCTCTGTAATATAATATCACCCTGTGCGCATGAAATATTATATATGTGCACATGGAATGGCTTAATTATGACTTACGTGACGACACCAACGTCCGTCGTGATTCCATTTCCTCCACTGCGAAGCGTGATTCTGTTTCTCCACTTGTCACCAGTCGATAGCTCGCGAAACACGCAGCGGTGGTGCAACGGTTTGTTGCACAGCCAATACCGTTCAAGCGTGTGAACAAGCAGAGTGACACAAGCAGCAATCTTGGAATGGCTAGAGTATAACTCTTTTCCCCTAAGTCTCTCGTCTTGCTATTTCCCATATACTCTGTTTTAGAACCCCAATTGGGGCTGCAATTGGTGCAGTGGCTAGAGCACTCATCTCCCACCAAGGTGATCTGAGATTGATTTCTGGCGGGGTCAGTCTCTGGATTTTCACATGTGGAAATTGTGCCAGACGATACTGCTGGTAAGCAGGTTTTCTCTGGTACCCCTGTTTCCCCCATCCCTTCATTCTGGTGTTGCTCCACACTCAATGTCACCCCTCACCAGCGCTCAAGACCTAGATGTTGAGTACTGACCAAACAGGATGCAAATAACTACACAGGTCTGTCACTGATTACTATCTCTGTCCTTCCTGTTCAACTCTGACCCTCTCTAAACACAACATGTCCCACAAAACACCTTTTTCCATCTTCTGCCAAGCACACGCTATCCCTTACTACTATTGAATCCAATCCATTTTAGCTACCTATGAATGTGGACCCCCACATCTTTGCAAACATTGTCATATAGCTCACATGTTGTCTGTGCCACTGCCTTTGCATAGTTTACTCTTGCCTGGCCAGCAACCCATCCTGCTTTCAATGATTTCTCCTTTGTCTCGTCTTGCTTCAACAAATCTTACTAAACCTCTGTCTACTTAAAAGCAAAATAGTTTCCCTACACCCACTTTCCTATTGGATGGTCTGTTAGGGTATTGAATGGGAAGGGAAGAGGATGCGGGGAAATGCTTAACATCCACTTGTTTAACGCCGATAACGGATAGCAAAATAATTCCATGTTTAATTATAACAGAACAGGCTCTATATTAAAAATTGTCTTTGCTATGATTTAACCATAACCTGCAAATGTTACCTTTATACATGCAAAAACACATTTTGAAACTACTATACGATTGACTAAGTTTATGTATTATCAAATACTTACCTAAGCTGCCTGTCATACTTTTTACTTTTCTCCGACTGTTCCGGAGACTTTGGTGCCGGGGACGCCATTTACAATGTTTATTTTCTCTTCACATCCAAGTTGACAAACCTCTGGACGATTTTTATTCCTGCTGAAAAGTACATAAACGTAAAGCAAAAAGTTATCTCACACGGCTCATAACCTCTATACAATTTTGAAACATTTTACCGCATACACATTTTCAGACGTTGCACACCTGCAAAAACATCTGATAGGCTTACGAAAACTTAACTCTATCTATTCTATAGGATTGAATTTACTTTCACACACTAAAAAAATTTAGTGCGAGTATATTCTACTTTTCATTGAAGTTATAAACATGTATCCAATCAGTTTATCAGAGTAGGGTTAATGTTACTACAGTTTGTAAAAGAAAACGTGTTATTATATGGGGCAATTTGGTACAGGTAAAAATTCTGCCGATAGTTGCGCTGCTTTTAATATATTATTTCGCTTTTTATTTATATATTTATCTTTCTGTCGAGCAACAATACGTTGCATTTCTTCTTGCAATTGGGCCTCAGCCCTGTGGCAAGGATTTTCTTAACCTGCCTCTTTTCAATTTTCCGACCCCATTAACCTTTTCCTAAACACCCTCGCTCCCTTCACCCTAACCACATCCCTTGCCAACTCATTCCAATCCTTTATCGTTCTCCCCATAATGGTGTCTTTCCTCTCTATGTCCTCTTCCCACCCTCTGCATCTTCCACTCATGATCACCCCTTCCCCTGAATAAACCTCTCTGTATCTTGTCACCCAGTTTGAAACACCCACCCACCCCGTCACCACCTTCAACATCCTTACCAGCCGCTCCACTCTCCTCCTCTCCTGCAGTGTGCCCCACCCCAGTTCTCTCACCATTACTGATGGTCTGAAATCCTCCTCTCTCTCCCCCTGTGTCCTCCACTTATTTGTGACCCACCTAGCAGCCCTTCTCTGCAATCTTCTCCACCCCAACATTTCCCTTCCCACTTACAGGTCCCAGACTACCATTGCATACTCCAAAATGGGCCTCACCATTGTTTTGTATACCTTTTCTTTCACTTTCTTGTCTGTGCCCCTTAACATTCTTCCCAGTAGGGTCAGCACTCTTTTCCCTTTACTTGTAACACACTTCACTTGCTCGCCCCATTTTAAGTCGTCCTGAAGAATAACTCCCAAATATTTATATCTGTTCGCCTCTCCAATCCCCTGTCCTTCCCATTTGTAAGTCTCTCTTATACTACCTCGCTTTTCTGTGTAAATCTCAAAAATTTAGTTTTATTTATGATAATTTTCATTTCACTTTCCTTCGTCCACTGTTCCAATTTGTTTATGTCCTCCTGCAGTCTCCCACCCTCTCTAATCACCTTGTACAATACACAGTCGTCTGCAAAAAGACGAACCCTACAATTCATGTTTATCCCCAAATCCCCCGTCATAATTAAAAAGAGGAGGGGTCCTAGAACACTAGCCCGTGGAACCTCTGATGTTACCCTTCCTTCCTCTGAGTGTGTGTATCCTATTGTCACTTTCTGTGTTCTTCCTCTCAGATACTCTCCCACCCAGTTTACAACGACAACTAATTCAGTTTCATCATTAATTTTACATGTGGCACCTTGTCGAATGCCTTTTAAAAATCCACAAAACGTATTTGTGTATCATTTTACAAAGAAAGAAAAATAGAACATGTCATGTCGTTACTAGCACGCAATTTTAATGCTACAAACGTTTCTAACATATGTCTGCCAGATCGACGACTGAAATTACGGCTTCTGCAGATTTTGCCATAATTTTTAAAAAGGCCTCCTAGATACTATTCAGAAGATTTACGACCGCTTGTTAGGCGTCCAACGACTGAGTAGATCTAGTAACGTGACCAATGCTACCCTTTTACCTAATACATTTTCGTAAATTATTATACTGTTACTACGTTTTTTAACAGCGTTATAGTAACTTTAGCTATATTGAGTGGATAGAGTAATGTTTTCGTAAACGTAGTGTTATCATTTGCTCATGGCGGGAAATACAGCTGTGTTGTTAAGACGGAAACGTGCCACAGAAAGAGACGTTGTCGTGGTGTTTGTCACCTGTCTGTAAATGGGTGCTGTCATATATACTTGGAAAGAATGTTGAGTGGTTGTATATTACCTAAAACTATGTTGTAGGTTATAAGGTATTTTCCAGTATGTGTGATTGCGACTATAATAATTCGATGTTTAAATCAATTTTAAACGACGTGCTGTCACAGCGGCTGAACGCAGATCAGCTGCGGTTATGGATTTTAAACGCCATGGCAAGTAAATACTTTGCATATTTTATACTAATCCCTTGTGTCTTTAGTCACACTTCCGTTGCTGCATCTCGGCGCTCTCCATAGCTGGATTGAATGATGCAGCAGGAAGACTTTAGGTGACAGAAAAAAACGGGTAGCAGGAGAGAAGTTCCGAATGGAAGGAGGGAATTAGGTACCGCATGTTCGGAAGGGTGCTCGGTGCTGAAAGTAGTCTGCTGTGAGGTGTAAGGAAAGGCGTATTACACAATGGTACAGCCAATTTGGAGTGTATGTGGCTGCTGGAAGGGACCCACACGTGGAGGTGCAAGAGTTAAAGAAGGTACATAGGAGAACCGAAAGACGGAAGGGGGGAAACAACTTTAAACCTTTACTGAAAATTAAGGAAATGGAATGGAGCCCTTTGAATGACAGAAGAAGAGTGGAAAGGCTTGTAAGACTGTACAGGGTGGTAAATGGAGAGGAAAGTTAGGTTGCCAGCTGAATTAGATAGTGCAAGGGAGAGGAAATAACAGAGAAAAAATTCAGAGGATGTAGGCCTAGAGGATGAAGTGGGGTAGACAGCGTAACCAATGGTTGTTAGGATGGTGAGTAAGGGACTATTGTCGGAGGTGTTGGTGACAGGGAGGGGTGTTGGAAAGTTCAGGAAAGGTTTGAATTTGGAAAGAACTCGCCATTGGGTGGCAACCCAGTTAGTGATAAATATGGTTGTTAGCTGCCAAAATTGTACCCTCTTCGCCTGTAATACCTCCTCCCTCAGAATAGACTTAGTAAATGAAGATTGTAGAGGAATTAGTTGAATGTAAATTTTAGACCGTTCTAGTTGCACAGATAGAGTTCAGATTTACAGCAGTAATTGTGATTGAGCTGCCCATTTTTTCTTAATGACACTTTCTCCAATATTTCAAAATTAAAAAGTTTCTATGTTATTTTAATATTACAAAAAATTTAATGTGTAGACAGAATGTTGAAGTACTAACAGGCTGGTACTTCTTAACAGACATGCATAATTAATGAGAAAAACACAAAGTTGCGTGGTTGCGTGATGTTTCGCGAACCTAAGTCTGCTTCATCAGGCGAGAAGTAGAGGCACACTGAGTTATAGTGGCGGTGGAAGCGTGGTTGGTGTTCCTCTGTAATTTAACAACACGTGCAAAATTTTTAAATTATATTTATTTCACTAAGCAAATTAAAAAAAAAGACAAAGTTATTGTCATCAAATAATTGTCATAATAGGCTACATGTAAAAAGTTCTTTTGTCAGAATTCTATTAATATCTTGAAAATAAAGTAAAACTTATTTTGATACATACAAACAGCCGTATGATCAGACAAATTGCAAAATCTTGAACAGAAACAACATGACTTACAGCATAAGAGTTTGTGGCAATAATATCAACACTGCTGAAGGCCCGTTCACAATCGACGTGAAAAAAATAACATAACTTACACAGCATAACATGCGAAACTGTCCGTACACAATCCCCACGAAATTGACCAATCAGAAAATAATCGACAAGAAAAGAACTAATTTGTTATTGGACGAAAATTTTCGCGCCAATAGCACTTATGACGTTTTACATTCGTATTGGCCGGCATGAAACACTTGGCGTAGGAAACTCAGAGATGACCACCTTTAACGCCATGCCAAGCAAGTTACGCCCCGTAAGTCATGCCAAGTATTCATTGTGAACGTCACCATTCGTATCACAGATATTCACTTTCTTATGCTATGTTTTTTACTTGCGCCATGTCGATTGTGAACGGGCCTTGAGAATGTCTGTTATGTTGTGAATTTGAATAGAAAATGTCATGTAATGGAAATACATTTTGTAACATACTATCACCATTTTCCATACCAGAGAAATATTATCGTAATACATAACTGTGTTGTGGTATGTATTTATTTGTATGTATGCAATATTATGAAGGGGTTAACTTGTTTCTTTGTAGGCCCCTGCGCTACCAAGATTTAATATGTACTATTGATTGTATGTTTCAGGAAGATCCTTCATTAGAGCTAGTAAAAGGAGTTACGATAACTCGTGGCACTTTCATATGTGAATTCCTGAATTTTCTAAGGGATGAAGTGTCTTGGTAAGTTACACTTTATTGATGATACATTAAACCTTTTATAACAATCATCTCTCTATAACAACCCTTTTCTCAAGAACCAAAGTGTTTTGAAATAGGTGTTTTACTGTAAAATTAAACCTCTCTATAAAGACCACCCATATATAAAGACCCTATTCTAGCAAACCGTGAGAGGTCTTTATAGAGAGGTTTTACTGTTCATTTTGCATCTTTTTAAATTCAGGCGTGTGAGCTATGACATTAAAACATACCGTTGGCAAATACATTTTCTTCCATTATTTTAGAATTTAATATAGCGTACCATAGGTCTATGTTAGTTCTGCATTACAAATTTGCTGTAGGCTACAGTTTTTAGCAAAGGTTTTGGATTTTGGAGGGGGTATAGATTTTATTTATATAAATCATCCACGGGTCCCATGTATGTAGGTCAAAAGACCAGGGGATGTAGAAGTTGTTCTATACAATATACAATTACATAAAGGATAAAATTTGTCAGAATTAAAACGATACACAATACAGTACATGATACATGGGGTTGAAAGTGAAGTGAAGAGATTTGGTCAGTGCTTAACATCGAGGTCTTTAGAGCTGGTGAGGGGTGATATGATGTGATTATGGAGCAACGCTGGAATGAATGGGTGGGGGAAATGGGAGATCCCAGAGAAAACCCACAGACCAGCAGCATTGTCCGGCACAATTCCCACATGCGAAAATCCAGGGACCCCGACCCTGCCGGGAATCGAACCTGGATCACCTTGGTGGGAGACGAAGAGGTCTGACCCCTTGGCCACCATGCCACATGGGGTTGAAAAACCCCTATGAAATTACGTAATTCAAATATAATAACAAAAATTCCATAATAGGGCCTAACAGATTCAGTGTAACATTAAGTCCTTAATTTACTTCACCTCTAGCTAGGTAGTTGTTTTGGGATAACATTGTTTATGATCCAATGATTCATGTTTAATGTCATTAACCACTGGTATTTATGGTTTTAATATAGAACTATAATTATGTGATATGCCATTCCCAGTGTTTCGTCAGTTTAACAAATGTGACGTACGTTAAGTTACATGGTTTTAGATTTTATTTGTGTTACTGTACGTAACTCCTCCAACCATACAGTAGGTTATGACTGTTGCTTTTCGATTCCCATATTTTACTGCAGTTTTATGGCATATGGAGTAGATTAAACAAACTCGTGCCCTCACATCTATCTTTCACACAATAAGTTTGCCAGAAAGAAGACAATAATGCTCTTAATTCAAAACCTGGCAAAATAAAGCATGGTGTTCCCAAGGTTCAATTCGTGGACCCCTGCTATTCCTTGTTTACATTAATGACCTTCTAGACTGCCTCAGTGCTATAGGTCATTCAGATTAAAGTGAGCACTAAAGATTTAACCTTTGAAAAAAAATCACTAGCTATTACTGCATATCAGTCAACATTTAACAACAGTTACATTATTGTTTGTATGGTTGGTTGTGAATCATTGCGTGTAGCTTCCTTTATTTTCTTATTTGAATACAGCAGTAGTGAAAGAATGTTAAATGCAAACGGCCTGTCTGTATTAAATATACTTTATAATATTTATTTATGATCTTATTGACATACCTACTAACTGTATTATTTTATTTAATAAGCACCACCACAAAATGATGCAACCGAGCTGATTTTTTTGGCACATGCTACTTGTGCTCCGCGCCACAGAGGTACTTTAAAAGTGACAACAATGTAAGCCTTCCCTTGTCATAATGAGGTAATTTCGCCTTCCCTTTCGTTGAGATGATGTAATTACCTTAGAGAAAGCTAGCTGTCTGTGGGTTTTGGACCTTCAGCCAGGGGCGTATTTTGACAGATTTGGTAACGAATGCAACGTAAAGTACCTATATACACTCCCTTCCCCCAATAAGGGGGTCCAGGGATCCTCCTCCGGAAAGTTTTAGATTCCACGGTGCAAAATGACGCTATTTAGGCAGTTTTAGAATAACAACATTAAATATAAACCTGGTATAAATATTAAAATTTTTATGATAAACTTAGTGAAGAATTAACAAAGATGCATTTATCAAATTGTCACTCACCACGTATTTTCTTGTAGTGGAACTCGGCTCAGCGGTTATTCCTGCAGAACTGCTCCATCACTTCGTCGAAAAACGAGTTGCGTGCTTTCATCTGCACAGACAGATTTTTTTCTGTGGACATGATGGAGAGTGCAGACTAACGACTTTGTCCTTGCGCATTTCTCGTGAATGATTTTATATGTCTTAGCGCAGAAAATGAACATTCTACGGACGACGATGTGGCAGAAATAGTTGAAACCAGTTCACAAAGTTTATAGAGTTCTGGAAGTCCACTTTAGAGTTCATTTTGATATAGGAAGTAGTGCATTTCCTGCATTGTCTTTCCCTCAAAATGTTGAGATGTAAACATAGTGCTCAATTCAGATTTCAGACTAACAATATCAAAAAATTTTCAGTAGAGTACCCGTAATTTTTTAAGTGCCTCCTCGGGGAAAACATCTGAAAACGTTGAAAATTTTAAACTTTAATTCAGGCAACGATTCAAACCGAATATTTAACTGCATGATTACTGTGTCCAAAATCTCAAGGTACATCTTCGTAAAATCGTCCTTTACAGTGGCTTCCGGGCAGTTTCCTTTTCTTTGTATCCTTGTAGTCTCACAGTCACATGTGGTTTCAGTTTTCAACCATCCAATTTTATCAAAACCAACATTTTTTTTGTGTTTAACTTATCCTTTAGGACTTCAACTTCTTTGCTGCAAAATGTAATGTCAAAGTATTTTGACTGCACAATGTTAAATGTAACATCTGTCAACAAAAATAATTCTCCAAACACGTACAACAAGAAGGTGAGCTGAAAATCTCATAACACCATAAGAAATCCACGAGCTTCGTTAATAGCAGTGATGACCCAGTCATCCGGATTTTCCAAAATGTGCTCGTACAATTTAAGTTCTACTTTATGATCAGCGACAGTTTGAACTAAGCGACTTGAATAACTCCATCTGGTCGGTGCAAGTTTAGGAAATCTCTTCTGCACTGTTATGTCTAATAAATTGGTTCTTTTGGAGGACTGGACAAAAAAACTGACAAAGCCACTAAGGAAAGCTCAGGATTAAATGTCCGTACAAAATTTTTGCTTTTGTTTTCTGTTTTTAAATTGCTAAGAGCAGGTATATGGCGTTAGTTTTTAAGATTCCTAACTTTTCATTAAATGAACATGACTGAAAAGGTTTATTAAAAATAGTCTCTACAATGTCATTTTTACTGTTATTTATCTTGCAAAACTACAAGATTAACCAAGCTGTTAGGTTGTGAAGACTTAAAAATCATAATTGATATTTCACGTGTTATTCCGTTTCCCCTCTCCCCCTTTCGTATTCCACCTGTAACTTTCTGACTGAAGGTTGCCTTTTTAGAACCTTTCTCATGAAACAGAGCATCTCTGCTAGCGTAAGACTTAAGTCTGCTCTTAATAATTCTCTAGTGCAAGCAAAGTAACGAACTAACTTCTACCTGTATCTAGAGCCTTCGAAGAATTGTACTTAAATATCACTAAGAGAGCTGGCATAGTAATAAACAGGAGTCTGCAGATGGAGACCTATGTCAAAAGGCACCAAATCCAGTTCTCTATAGTAGTGGCGTGCATCCAGCACCCAAGGCACTGCACTGCAGCCTTTTATTTTTTTCTGACTATTGCTTCACCCATTGCCTTGTAACTGCATATTTAAGTAACTTCTTTGATAAAAGTTCAAAAAATATATAAAAGTAATTAACCAAAACGATGAAAGGTAATAGAAGATGACTAAATTGTAACAAACACTAATGAACCAAAATTAAACTTAAGAAACCCTACTAAGCCAGTTAAAAAACATTAACTATTAGTATAGTATATTAGAAAACCATTAAATAAATTTAAATAATAATGGAAAATTTCCGGCCATTGGGACTGTTTTTTTTTTTTTTGTATTGACCAACTAGGATTACTTAATAACTTCAGTTCCAGTTTGTTTTATTTTTGTGTTAGTTTGCTAAGGTAAACATTTTAATTAATTCCTGATAATATGTATGAAAATAGGAATTTGCAGAGCATCCTGTAACTTCAAAAAGTGTTAAGTAATGTCTTGTGTAGCAGCTCTAGAATGCCTAGCAAACATTTTTGAACTCCATTAGGATTTCAGTGCAGTATGAGACAGGCAATCAACAGGAACCAGGCAAGAGTACAGTATTGTCTCCAGCACGTAATGACTCGGTGGAAAGTCCTGGTGTCAAAAAGAAGGATCAGCAGCGAGGGAATCGCAGCAGCAGGAACTATGCGACAGTCCAGCAGGCAAACACGTCCTCCTCTCCTAACAAGTGGAGTAAACAGAGTGGCCAGTACAGACCATCCTCTATAAGTCTGGGGGACTTCATTAGCAGTGACCAGAAGCAGGGGAAGGCTCACAGGACCAAGAACAAGCAGGTCACACCCACCAAAATATCAGGTTATATTTCAGATATGAAGGGTGACTGGTGAATGTGTGTGAGAATGTGCTTGTACTTTCTTATGTGCTTGCATTTGTGTTTGTACATGTGTGTACACTGGCAGCACTTTGTACGCAGTCAGTATGATGTATTTCAAGTCGTGTAGTTAAGAGTGCATGTACATGATCCCACAATTAGTTTACTTTATAAGAACCACTACAGTTGTTAATGCTTTGTATATCAAGTATTTAAAGGCTTGATTGTAGACTTGCAGTTAATGTAACATGTAACCATACAAATTAAATAGTTTATTTTATAAAATGGTAAAAACTAAAAATTGTTATACTAGCCTAACTAATCAACAAATTCTTGTAGAATTCCAGTGTATTCCTATACCATTATGAAAAGAGTCATAGGCATCTGCCATTGCATGTGCTTAACTCTTAAGGATGTTCTTTGGTTAACATTTTTTCCCTCTGTTTTGAAGATATGTATTTAACACATTGTTGACATGATATTGACTACAGTGGTACCCCTGAATTAAACCCCCTGATTCTACACTTACTTGCCGTTTACCTTGTTTGTATTTGGTCCCATTTAATGATTTTACATTATAACCTTCCCTCAAATTACACTTTTCTGCATTTTACACAATTTTCAATAGTCCCTTGAGAAGTGTAATTCAGGGGTTCCACTAATAACAGTACTAATCAGTTGGAAAATAAGTAACACATTTTTTAACACTGTCGTAATTTATTTCGATTAAAATTTTACAAGATACAAATACGGAAAAACATGTTAAGTCTTGTAAATGTAAAAAACATATTTAATCTCAGATCAGTGTTAGTCTGTATGCAAAGTTTAAGTTTTGGTTCTTTAAATAGTACTGTATAGCTGAACTTAAAAAGTGATTTACAAAAAGTTTGTCACTGATAAATTTGTGGGTTGAAAATGTTTCAAAATGTATAATGTACAATATAATACAATTTGATAGAAAACTGTGGCGACAATTAAAGCTTTATGTTTTTTTTTTCTCAAGCAGACTTTTGATTTTGGTTCAGAATGTTGTGTGTTTCCTTAGCACAGTAGAAACCAGCTATAATGTTACTGGAGAGATTTCGTAAATGGGAAAACATTATAATAAGGTAATTTTCTTTTATAAAACAGTAGAGACCAAATGAAAGTAACCTCCTTGTAGCCAAGAAAACAGGTGAGAACATTATAGCAGGGTTCTACTGTATATTATAGTTGCATAAAGGTACAATTTTAAATTTATTTTGTGATTGTTTGATTGCTAAACAGGTGAGCTTTTCACATCTCCAGTGAAAGTAGACAACAGTTTAAACTGTTCGCCAAAACTTGTTTGCAAGAGTAGCCCAGAACAGATTTCGCTTGGAATGGAACGTCTCAGTGTCCAACTTGATCCCAGCAAAGTTACCAATGTTACAAAAAATTCTCTTGCAGCAGAACATCTCGGTCTCCAGCTTGATCCCAGAAAAATTACTAACGCTGATAAAATTCTTCTTTTGTGCGATTTGTACAGCTTCCTTTTAGACAATAATTTGGTCACAAGCATTGTGAAGGAACTGATATTTTGTTTAACACTTCTGCTTGCAAGGACTAGCTGTGGTGATGAACGTGTGAAGGAGAAACGTGCCAGCAAAGTTCTTGACTCAGTTGAGAACTGTGTTTATTTTTCAGCCACAATGTTGCACCGTCAGAAAACATTCTTAAGCATACTTGATAGGACTGCATTGGTGGTGCTGGCTGAAAATGTGAGACTATCTGCTTTTGTACCTGACCTGTGTGCATACTTGCTGAAAATTGAGGAAACGTCTGCTGTATGGATATCTCCATACATGAGCAGCTATGTGATGTACCAGGACGATACGGACACCCGTGCTCATTTTCAGAGTGAATATACGTTCAATGCGTTCCGCAAGCACCGTGATCAATTTTATGAAATTTTTTCACTGTGGAAGAAGAATCACTCACAGCTGGGCTGGTCCTTCAATGCAGAACTAGGATCAAGTCTTAAAGCTCTGCTGGGAAGCTGCAACAACCCTTTGAATTTCTTCCATTTTGCCAGACTCTTCCGCTGTCAGCTACAACTATCTTGCATCAACAGTCAGAATGTAAGTTGAAACTTTAACATCTTTTATAAATATACGTGTTCTACTGTACATAACACCACCTCAATTTTCATAAAACTTAACTAGTATAAATAACTACAGTACCAGTCTAAAGTTTGAGTGAGTGACAGATTTTGGTCAGTGTTCCTTAGCGCTGATGAGGGATGACATGATGCGAGTATGGAGCGGTGCCCGAGAAAACCCGCCAACCAACGGCATTGTCCAGCACTATTCTTACATGCGAAAATTCAGGGATCGAACCCTGATTGCCTTGGTGGGAAGCAAATTGTCTGACCATTCGGCTGCTGCGGCCCCCTAAAGTTTATGTCTACTATGTAAAATCATGAAACCTCATATAGGACCCAAGTTTTGCCTCAGTATCTATTGTTTTTATTTTTTTTGTAACTTCTTATTCAGACAAGAAAAGAATTCCCTCAGTTGCATGTTTAGTTTAGTTGTTATGTGTAGTTAAATAGTTATTAGTTTTGAAAAATGTTACTGCAACAGCGAAATTACTACATTTTGTGATATAAAAATATTTCTCTCTCTTATACCTGTGATGTTATAATCACATAGAATTTTTCATTGGTGTAGTAAACAGGGTGGCCACCAACCCTGGGAAAACCTAGAAACCTGGAAAAAGTATGAAATTGGAAAGGGCCCAGGTAAATTCTAGAAAAAGTCTGGGTGGAAATTTTCCAGTCTGCAGGGAAAAAGCTATGTTAGTGTGCTTAACTTGTCGGGAATGACTCACATTTACGAGAAAGTGGTACATTCTCTAATATTCAGCCATTCATTTACTGGTATTGCAAGTGTTTTATGATTTTATGGGAAATAAAGAAATTAATTTTTTGGGATTTGTAAACTTTAGTTTCCTAGTTATTAATGGTGAATAATGTTTTACGCAGGTATTCCACCGTAAACATGTTTCTAACAGTATTCCGCTCTACGAATAGATGGTAATACTAGTAAAATAAGTTTTGGTTTTAATTCAGCAGTTGGTTACAATGATCGTTTTGTGAGAACCACTGCTATAGAAGAACAGGTCTGAACACTCGCCTATCTACTAATGTATTTTGCTTGACCCCCTTGTTGCTTGGCTGTAGTTCATCAAGTTACCGAGAATGTTGTACTTTTTGGCGCTGTAATCCGGGTGGTCGGACTCAAACTCCACCCACTTTTTTCCATTGTTAACATTGTAAAGTAAATAAAGATTTCTGGAGCCATGATTTAAAATTGTGAGCGAAGGAAGTATTTCATAAATTGATAAAAAGTATGTTTTGGTAAATTGTTTATCTTAGTGGGAGGGAAGTGGGCAGAGTTTGAGCTCGACCGCCCGGATTACAGCACCAAAAATGTATAGCATTATAAGTAACTTGGTGAACTGCAGCCAAATAACAAAGGGGTCAAGTTTCCAGGCGAGTGTCCAGACCTGTTCTACGACCGTAGTAAGAACCATGACAAGATTATATGCCTGTTAAGTTGCTGTTTTGTCATTGGTGGGTCACACAGTTCTGATTGTAAGCCAACCAGCCTTGTTCTTGTTTGGGCCATTAGAAGATGGTGATGTGGGTGACTGTTTAAAGGAATGCAAAATTATAATTTTGCAGTTTTTTGATGGTGAACATTGTGTACTATCGTACGTAGTAAAGTTAGCGTCATGTCGACAAGATATTCATTTCGTCACAAAGTGGAGTTTCGGTTGACCACTGAGGACCCAAAAGACAGGCAGTGCAAAGTGCAAGAACTGTGCAAAAAGTTTCAAGTTGGATGCAATGGGCAGATGTGCCTTTTTAAGCCATGTCAAATCAAAATTTCATCAAAGAGCAATTGTCTAACCAAGCCAGGAATATACAAGTTACTACATTCTTTTCTGCTCATTATAATTTTTTTTTCTTTCTGTTATTGCTTAACATGCATAAAACTAAATGTGCCAATACAGCCAAGTAGTATTTTCTGTGGCCATTATTTTCAAGTATGTATGATGTAAGAGTATAATTAACTACATAAACAAATGCAATTATTATATTAATATGCTTTAAAAATGAAATTGGAATTGAATCACAACTGAGTCCTGTACATACTAGTAATCTAAGGGATCTAGAGGAAAAAAAAAGGTGACGACAAATGAATTATGCTTTTAAACTGGCAGTCCTCATTGACGAAGAAGTAAAAAACCATAAATAATTCATGTGTGAAAAAACTACTGGGTTTTAATATTTCTTTTTATTTAAATTATATTTTTAAATCATGGATACTGTGGTGCCACACTTAATACCTATCTACCACTAATCTCCCTGGGGTTCGCTTATTGGTTCGCTCGGCTAGCTGGCTCAGTTCAGCGGTAGAAACACAAGTCTTCTCTCTTCGTCGTGGGCTCGAGACGGCAAGAACGGGAAAACTTACCAAATATTTATGCAGCCATGCTGGCACAAGGATAACTGCACTAAATA
>PNEQ01037921.1:0-50003 GCA_003012365.1 Medauroidea extradentata
AAAACAACATATTATTACGTTGACCAAACGATCCCCCTTATAGGTTACAATCACCATAGCGCGTCAAACGCAATGCGGTAGGCGCGACACGACAAAAATAAATATCTAGTTAGTGCGAATACTCATGCGTCCACCTCGTGCAGAGAGTGCACTGTGTTCGTGTAAGTTGTCCTTGAAGGAAATATGACGTTCTTCCTCCTCTACGGGCTGGAGAGACAGAGCGTCAAGAGGGGAGAAAGTTGGAGGGGGTGGAGCTGCGCGGAACGGAACTGGGCAAGGACAATTACTAACTTGTCGCATTAAGACATGTTCTACGACGTCAAGGCCAAATGATGAGAAAAATCTTGGTTAAAATAATTGCACTGTCTGAGTAAGTTAACTATGCAGTAGCACTTATTATTTAACTGAGACACACGTTAAAAATTTATGTAGGAACTAATAACTAACTGCGATATGCAATAATACTTATTATGTGACGACGTAACTGAATGATCTGTGCACGTACATAAATCTGTTACTTTAAATAAGCTATTATTGTGATAATTATTTAAATATAAGTGAACTACCTCTGTAGGAACTTAAAACTGTTATCTACCAGTCTAGGCTAGTGACTAAAATAAGATAATTTCTTGAACAATTAACTGCGGAGTTTTGATGTGACACGTACCCGGGCATATATCATTTACTCTTTGGCAGAAGTATTGCTTTGCAAGTATAAGGTAATTATTATTGAAACGGACTTAAGGATTTGCTTTTAGTTCTACCTTTTACTTTAAGCAAAGCACTTTTCTTGCTACATTTACCTTTTATGAATTCACTTATTTTTATTTATGTGGTACAATGACTTACGCATTTAAATGTACCATAACACTGAACAAGACAGTGAGCTGGTTGTTAGTGCACTTGTAATGATTCCGTTGTGAGATATCCTAAGGCCTAATTCAATCAAAAGCCGGTTTATTATGTCAAGGAATTATCATTTGTGAGATACTATATTCTCGAACGATGAAAAATTGTTTAAGTCAATTACCCTGCTACTTACTTACCTCCTACTATTACTTTTTTTGGTACCAAACAGTAGTTCTGTACTTCAATATTCTTACAATTTCCCGAAAGGTGAAAAGTGTTCCTATATAACGTATTAATCACGACTTTTAATACATAAATACATACGGATAATTTACGCGTGATAACCATTAACGTGGCTATAAAAGAGATTAAAATTGTTGAAAACCACAAAATATTTACTCTTTAATTATTATTGGATTTTTTTTTTTTTTTTTTTCATTCTGAACTTGTTTCTTCACTACAAAACACGAACATTGAATACACGACGAAGTTATTCATGCTGAATTGTTCTACTTCTGGGCAACCCATGTCTGCATCTTCTTTAAATTAATCTAAATAAATACGAATTGTAATATATTAAAATCAACTTAATAGTTTTAAGAAAAAAATTTTCGCAGCTTTGGCTGAATAAACTGAGACTTGTTTCATTGCTATATAAAGTGGTTTATGCTTAGGTGTCAAATGAACGTAATTTTGTCTCAAATTTTGAAATGCCTGACACATATCAATCGTAAGAATAATAGTTAGTGAAGTTAAGCTAAAATGTCGCTGTTGTGATGGAATATAGCGCTGGTGTAGTATTCTCTCTGGGGTGTGGCATTACCGTTTAGGTTTCTTGAAAAGGAAAAATATCAATGTATTACATGTAAATTTAAGTGTGTGTGTGTGTTTGGTTATGTTTAAGGTGTAGGGCTTTTTTTATGTACGAATACTCATGTGTTGAAAGAGTAAAGGAGGGTACCCAGTAGCCGAGAATGGTCCTGGAAATATTAAGTTTATGTTACTATCATAGTGTTAATGCATATGCGTTACAAGAAACAGTTTCTGATCGGACATTTGGTAGAAAATCTGGCACACAAGCATAAAAAAATGTGTAAGTAGTATGGTGTCATTCAGTGTATAAACATTATAGGGTTATAAAGTGCTTTATATGATAACTGAGTTAAATAAAATTGGCTTTTTGGCAAAATTAGCCACAACGTGCGGCAAACAGACGAAAGCCGTTAGAAAAGTTTAAATATCTTAATATATGGGGTTCTAATTTTGAAATGTACATCACTGCAAAAAAACTTCATAACTTAAACTTACAAAATGTATTCAGATGCTACATCTCACATTCAGTTACCTCCAAATGTCCAATAATTTAAGTCGCTGGCCTATTATAAATCCTGGTAACCTTGCCAAAAAAAAAGGGGGGGGGGGGGGGCCAAAGTAAACACATATAGGTGTGTGTGTGTGTGTGAGAGAGAGTGTGAGAGTGTGAGTGTGTGATTTGGCAACTCTATAGTTGATAGTTTAAATCTGACCCATTGAAAAAAAATATTTAGTACTTCTGATGCGACAAATTCTTTAGCTGACCGACTATTAAAAATAATTAACTTCATAGCAAAACGATTGCTGTAACGAAATTAAACATAAAAACATGTAATACAGCGACGTATTTAAGAATAGCCTTATTTGCGTGATTGCAATCAGCCAAGAAATATAATTATATGCCTTTAGTCTTCATACATTTCTTAAACTTTCTGCTACTCAAAAACCCATGTTTTTTTTTGTAAATCATTCTTCTGGGTCTCTCTGAGTACTCCTCCAATTAGTCAGCAAGCACGTAAAAGGCCGGAAAATAAAATATGCTGGTTCACCGAAGGTAACTTGAAAAGGGAATGAAAAATTAACTATCGGAAGTAAGCCTAATTGGTTCAGAGCTGAACGCTAGCATGTTTCAACTTGAAGCATCGCAAAACGTCTATTAAAGAAACGTTCTTACGATATAACTACACAAATTTCGGTTTATAGACAATTGCATTCTTATTTGTACGACTTAATTTGAAACGTTTTGTGCCATTTGCAGTGAGTTATTAGAACATATATATTATATGACTACTCCAAAAGAGTAATTCCTTCGAAATTGGTTAGACAGAAAAACATAACTCATAGTTAAATAACTGTAGTATTTCATTAGTTGAATTTAAAAACGACTGCATTGTTATCCATCCTATTTCCCTTACTTCTGTGTTTACAATTAAAGAAGTTAACAAGATTATTGTATACTCGTTACGCTAGTGGTAATGACGGAATCACATTGCACGACAGAAGCGACACGACGGGTGCGATGCGGCGCTAAAAATTCTCGTTATTGCGAACACTGGTTTGGCTGCCGTGCGACAAATACAAAGAAAATATTACATATAAACAGTACCCACTGGCATTCCGATATGCTGAAATAATCGTACAATTACATGTTTCCTTAAAAAAAACTATGTTTTTCTTACGTTAACCAACAAAAATCTCTCTTTAAAAAATAACGCAATTTACTGCCAATTCACCAGTTTCGCCAACATTTGGGCGCAAAAATGAAATCCGAATCGAATGAAATCGGTATCCTCGTCGCGTCTGCCATTTACGTCGCAATGATGTCACAGAAACCTCGGTGCCGATTGGCGGTTAGTTATTGTTTCTTAGTGTCGCAGCAGTCGTGTCGCATACGTCGTGCCCGTATTCTTCCGGTGTAAGATGTCTCGCTTCTCTCCACGGCAATACAGGTTCGTTTCCTGGCTAAGACAAACGTGGCGGACATTGTCGTTTGTACGGCGAATTTTCACACGCAATTCCTCATTTCCTCCTTTCATCGCATTTCGACTCTGGTTCACTCTGATATAATTTTGGCTTCACGTTTTTATAGTTATTTTAGAAACCAAACGTGTCTCTCACCTATACCAGTTGGCTATGGGACTTTTTGGCGACCCTGCCTGAGCCTAAAAACACGGTAGTAGTTTATATTTGACTATTTCATTCGCTTCGATTTCAATTTGATATCTCTTTGAGTGGTGCAAAACTACAGGTTAATAACTCCAAGTTATCGTTCGCAATACGTTAAAATATGCATTGCTAATTTCAAAATCTAAAATATAAAAAAATTACAAATGTATACTTTCAGCACTCAAAATTCATAACGGCTATTACTATTATCCCGATAATAACGTTTAAAGTAATAAATCATAGAAAATTTTTGAAAGTTCTAAAAATATATATTTTAAACAAAATTAATAAAAATTTCTAAGAGGTGCAAAATTATATTAAAGGTTATTAATGACCACTTTAGAAACAAATCTCACTAAATTTTTGGGTACCCCGTTTGCCCCTCCCTCTTCACCATATATATATATATATATATATATATATATATATATATATATATATATATATATATATATATACATATATATTTTTTTCTTGCCAGAAACCTTTGCGAGCGCACGCACAATAACTCACCAAAGTTTTCATTGCAATCGCATGAATGGTATTACTGAACTATAACTGCCACCAGTCCAGTTCAAATAAATCAATATTATAAATGGGCTTTTGTTTTTAGGAACAATTATTGTTAAATCGTTAAGTTAAACGTAAAGAATTAGCTTGTAAAGGGTATTCCTGCAAAGTATGGTTTTTAAGCTTCCTTTTGATTGAAGAAATACGTAAGCTATTATTATTTAACATGTTAAAAATCTAATTAAATCCATTTTTTGCAGTTGTACGAATTATAACATTCCTCCTTCATATAAAGTTAAATTATGATTTTTTTTGACAATTTTATAGTATGTGAACGGATTTTAAGAATCCCGGCATATTGTATAATTAGGTGCAGTGCTCCACAGACAGCTGCTATACTTTCGCCTTAGTGCGATATATTCTGTCGAAGACGCTGCACTTTCCAATGGTTAATTTCGAGCTACCGTTCGCATGAGAGAATCGTGTCGGACGATGTCGCTGGTCGGTGGGTTTTCTCAGAGATCTCCCGTTTCCCTTGCCCCTTGAATCCGGCAGTGCTACATACTCACATCACGTCACCCCCCACCCGCGCTAAAGATCTCGATGTTAAGCGCTGACCAAAATATCTCACTCACACAAGTACTAATGTGTCAAAGATCCAAAAATCCGCCATTTGCGGTGCGTGAGCACTTTGGATTATGTGGAACTTAATTTAATATATGTTGTCCCCTTTTATTATTTATACTTATTTAATATGAAATTGAGAGTTACAAAATATATGTAGATTTTTTTTTACGAGAACTCTAACCTTGAGTGTACATAGAATAAACTTGTTTGTCTTTAGTCATTGCATTATAACTCTTTTTGTGCCTCATTTGAACTACTTGGTCTACGTCGCACAACCCATACAGTGTGACATCTGAAGTTCAGTGTTCATGGAACCTACCTTGATACGTAATGTACTACACAACTGCTAACTGCTTGAGAAATTACATGGGCATTACAAGATCAAACATGGCTACACCTCAGCTGTAAGTATGCTTTTTTACTAGCAAAATTATATATTCCCCATCATTAAATTATTTTTCTTCTGACTTTAGTATGAGTTTAACTGAAAACAAAAAGGGGTTATTCGCCGCAGACACTTCATACGGGTTATTGGTTTTGCATTATCCTGTATGCACGCGATAGTCTAAACGTGTGAGTGTACAAATATTTATTTTTTTATTATCTGTACATTACAGACCTAGTACACCATGTTTGTGCGTCCACAGTGTTAACACACTACAGAAGCCTCCTCTAATACTTTTATTTTTCGTTAAAGAGGCCACTGAGAGCAGGTTTAATACATTCGCCGCTAAATTTAGATTTCTATTCTTGGCAACGACAAATCTAAGGATTTACATTCAAGAGAGCTTTGGCTTGATCCATGGTGTGGCAATTACGATTATTTCCTTGTTTCCCGCATGTTAACAGTAATCACTCCGAGCGAACGGTATAATAGATAATAGTTCTTTAGTACATGCCATATGGTCTCCGCCCTTTCTCTTCCTGGTTTTCTGAGCGTTTTGATCCAACCTTGCAATTAAAAAGACGTTAAGGACCCCGCCTACTTGCGCTTAAGAGATTCACAAGAAACGGTGCTATAAGGGCGACCCTGCTGCGCGTATCAAACGCCGCGTCGTCTCAACGAGCCGAGCACTAAACTAGTGTGAAAGATTCCCACCGATCCATTTTTACTGTGGGGCTTTATATGGTGAACACGTATACTTTCTTCGTGAGGAAAGTCTGCAACAATGTTCAGTGTACGTTTCTGAGTTTTACTCACTTCCGGTTAGTATATTTTAAAGTACGGCAGTGTGAAAATATAGTTTTTAGCTTTGTTGGATGGCTTAGAAACAGTGTCTAACGAGTATGGTGTGTTTTAACTATTATTTCCCTGTACATTAAAACACAGAGGGGGCTGCGGTGGCCGAGAAGTCATACCTCTCGTCTCCCACCAAGGCGACCCGGGTTCGATTCCTGACGGGGTCGGTCCCCAGATTTTCGCATGTGGGAATCGTGCCGGACGATGCCGCTGGTCGGCGGGTTTTCTCGGGGATCTCCCGTTTCCCCCGCCCCTTCATACTCACATCATGTCACCCCCACCAGCGTTAAAGACCTCGATGGTGAACGCTGACCAAAATATCTCACATTACAACACATTAGAAGAGCGTGATAGACTGCCTACCAACCTACTGCCATGTGGGCGCGTTCCGTTAAAAACTAAAGACGTTATAAAAGAACTAGACTGTAACGCTGCTCTTTTTTTACATGGCCAAATTGACCGCTGACATATATTGCAGCCCAAAATCGGGAACTGTTTACTTTATCTGGTTTTGTGGGAACGATTTTTTTTTTCAACAAAAAATCGCTGGTATGAGATATCACACGTTACGGGCTGCAATATTGCGCCGTTCAATTTGGTAACACATAGAGATAGGCCATGAGAATTGGTCTGCCACCCCTTGTTAAAAACATTTTAATAGGCGCTTATGAAAATTCGCACGTTGGCGTAGAGTATGTTGTCTCAGTCACATGACCAGGTTTTAATGATTACCCGTATTTTATATATGTCAGTAAGGCAATTCAAGGTTTTAAACAACGGGAATAAAAAAACCCACATCGTGTACGAGATACATAGTTTGCTAAATTTTTATAGCCAAACTGCATTATATGCACGTATTTAGGTTAAGCATTTGATTGAGAGGACATCAGCTGAAGAATTGAAAACGCGTAAAATTTAAAAAACAACCAAAAATTTTATATTTTGGCTGAACTACACTACCTTCGTGAATTTTCAAACGCGCCTATTGTCGTTATTTCATAAGAGACCTGCACGCAAGGTTAAACCTGTAACACGGTGTCGCATGACCGGTGTGCCGCAGATGCCCTGAACGCGTTTTCAATTTAGCGTTACTGTTCAGTCGCAGGCGACACGAACAAACAAGTTCGTTATGATTAATTTGTCCCCGGGAATCATTTCCGCGCGCGAGCTACGTCGCTCCAATATCCCTCCCGTCAGCCGCTGGGGCCCAATTAAAAAAGCCTGCCGGCGAAATTAGTCAACACGGGCGAGACTGGTTTCAGCGACGCTGCGCGCGCGAACACGCACAAACGAGCTGAGTCGTGCCCTAAGCTTTTTTTTTCCGGTCGCATTATCTCTCTTATGGCGCAGGGTGGCCGGCTTAGCGTGGTAATTGTTACGTAGGCCAAATTAGAGCTTTTTTCCCCCCCACCTCCCTTATTGTACAAAGCGATGACGGTCGAGTGGCTGCCAAATTTCCTGTACGTCGCCAGTGACACTGACTTATTAAGCCCGTCACTAATCTCATGAAATAACGTGTCACAGGGGTAAATTAATTACCAGGCGTGTCGACAGAATTTTCACTTCCTGAGCAAGAAATTGTCGGTCAAAAATAGGTTAACGTTATTTGAAATTTGTCGACTTCTTGTGGCATTGGCTGTAATACACTTGTGGAACACTTAATATCAGTTTAAAATTTTCAGTTTATTGCAGTGCTCATAAATATCATCTCTCACCCCCCCCCCTCCCCCCAGGTATCCATTATTTATTTCTTCCCTGCCAGTAATATAAATATCTACTTAAAGGCTTGTTCCTCAGTTTTTTTTTCAGACTGGTACCAATAACTCAAATATTTTTTAACCAAATCCTTTGAAAAAAATGTGAGACAATGCGCAGTCACGCGATGGACATACTGTGGATGCGTTTCTGCTTACAGAAAAAAAATCCGGCTGCAAATTATGAAATATTAGTGTCAAAACTGTGGAACAAAATTTAGGTATGAGTGTTAAGTAGCAATTAAAAAAATATTTCGAAGTCACTGCAAAACTAAGGGACAAGCCCCTGAGGGTGTATGCCATTTGCTCTGCATATAGCATGCGTAGGGACATGTAAAATTCGCGTTATTTTCTGACAGCTGACTAGACTCCAAGTGACTATAGGCTCATTCGACGTCTCCCGCTGACCGATATTGTCGTGACTTGCCGCGGAGAATGCTTACACGGTAGAGAGGCCAATCTCTGTAAAGACGTAACACACGTAAATGACAACATATACAAGTTCGTGGCCAATTGAATCGCATATTATGCTCTGTTATGTATAGGAGTGTGAAGTTTAGTCTGCTAACAAATGATAACGCAAACTTTGCATGTCTCTAGCCATGCGTTATTGGTAGAGACGCGAAAAATTCGCGGGTTCACTGACCGGTAGGCTAGTCTCCAAGAACATATATGTACTCAGGCAGACGTCAACTGACCATTGGATGCTCGCTGATACAGTAAAATGGGCCTGCATTTAGTTACAATGTTATTATTGACTCACCGACTTCAAGGAGGTGTCAAATAAGTCAACGATCAATTGTGAAAGTATAACGAACTTACAGTTGCGGGAATTGTTGCTTGTGCCTGAAAGAAAACTCGAATTTTACATGTCTCTAGTTATAGGCGGCTCGGGATAAAATGAGCACTCAAAATAGCCCTGCCAAATTTTCTTTTTCAGCCAATTCATATCTTTTCGCACGTATCTAACGATGGAAACTGTCTTACATCTCTCGACACGTCACTTGTCGTTTGCGCGTGTGAGATAAATGGTGCAGTCAGTAGAAACTTTCATAGATTGATAAAAATGTTAATTAATTACATAAAAATAAAACATGTAGATTTCCATTGATTTTATTGCAGTGTTGTTGTTTTAAAATAGGAAAATACTAGCAACTACATCCCTTTTGTTCGATGCCAACCGTACAATTAGTAAGGCAACTATTGTTAATGTAAATTAGGTGCAGGAACTGCTAGTGATATTTTTTAATGGTTTAATTTTTAGCGCTCTCTTGGTACCGAACGACGTATGCAAGGAAACAAGCTGTAAACAACTTTGCGTAGAAAGCAATTAGGAAATGCACTACCTTTCAAGGAAAACAAAAGTAATGTTATACTATAATCATAAACAGATACGTAGTCAATAAACTTTGAACTAGCAGTTGCGCTTTGAAGTGGCAAAGCTGCGGGCGGACAGTTAGTATACAATTTTTCTAAGTGTATATACCAATGCTTCATTTGGGTACAAACAATCTTTAATAAATAGTTTATACAGAAAATTAGTAATAAACACGTAAACATTAGTAATATCTACATCTGCCTGAATGTAATTAATTTTAAGAGCTAGGATATCTCAATCACCAACACGTTTAATGATGCCAGAGGATAGAAATGAGAAATCCTCACCGCGATAGGTATGAAAACCGATTTTCGGTGCAACCATGTATTTTTTTTAAAGGTTTGGCACAGACATATATGCATACAAACAAGTGTTTAGTTGTGGTTAAAAGTATTACACGAGAGCTACAAAATAACAACAAATACGTTTTGTTTGCGCATTAAAAATATTTATATCACCACGAACAATCAAATAAACATATTACGCTAAAAAGAATTGGTTTGACTCAAATAAACCTTTCTCTCTATGTGCGTTATCGGCATTTAGTGCCAAGACTCGCGATTTTTGTACTTCGACCGTTTCGGATAAAACAGTTTTCAGCAAATAACGATGGATAGTAAACGGTTTCAGTGACAGCTCTGTGACTGACAGGAACGCTTTACGACTGAACAGAAATGTTCTTTCGCGGTGGTAAGATTTGCTGCTTCTACAGCAGTGTAGGAACCCATTGTTGCGTCGTCACACATGATCATCCATCACTGCCATACCTGTCATGAAAGACAGAAACGAAAACACTAGTGCTACGTCTAAAAGGTGAATCTTAACAATATGGTCCCCGAGTTCATATTTACCAATGTTTTTTCGAATAAAATTTTTTTAATCCTTGAGGTATACATTGAGAAATCGTTAAATAGACATGTTGAAAAAATAATAATACGAAGCGTTTCTTTTGTGGAACAAGAAATGATACAATTTTGGCTAATTATTCACTTACAGTCATTATTTTAAGTCAATAGTAAGATAAAATTACGTAATTTTTTGTTTTGAAAGAAGCTGAATTGGGACTAATAGCAAATACCATTTCCAAAAAACACATGTGACAGTTTTTCTTAAGTATCATTTTCCTTTTGGGAGTTAATAAAATAATAATAGCTAAACTGCCCTAATCAAGATTCCGTTGCCCTAGTTGTTAGATGTGATACGGATGTGAAAAAATTAACGTGAAAAATCTTGATGTTAGGAAACAAAAATTAAAGTTAATTAGAGAAAAAATTCTTCCCGAGACGGGACCAACGACCAAGGAAAACCGACTGGCCAACAGCAACATCTACCACGTTTTCCACAAGTGAAAAATCCGGGACCGAAACCCGCCGGGGATCGAAACCGCATCACCTAGGTGGGAGTTGATGAAAGATCGACCACCGCGTCCCCTTCTCACAAAACTAAACATTGATACACTCACCAATACATACATACACACACATACACAATACATACACACATACATACATTCACACATACGTACGTACATACATACACGCGTATATATATATATATATATATATATATATATATATATATATATATATATATATATATACACACACACACACAAATATTACAAAAAATTCACAACTCTGAAATAAATCGGCCAGCGTTGTGAAACTGAAAGAGGCCTAAAAAATTCGCGTTTTCATTTGGGCACAAGCTGGAATTCCATCAACTGTAAGTTTGCGTCGCTTCTGCAGCAGATTCTTGACTTATTTGACACTTCCTGTAAGTCTCTGAGCCAATAATAAAAATGTAACTAATACAGACATATATCTCTTTAACAGCACGCAGCTAATGAGCGTCTGGCCGTCTGCTTCAGATCTTAAATATTCTTGCAGGCAGGCCTGCAGGTCAGTGAACACGCGAATTTTTCCTGTCTCTACTTTCAACATCTCGCTGTAAAATGTATGCGCCAAAATACCATACATTTGCAAGCAACACCGGCTTTTAATTACGAATTTTGAAAAATTATAAAACTACTTTTTAGACATTTAAATGAGCACCATTCTGACGTAAATGTCACCTAGATATCGTAAGTGGTTTAAGATAAATAGAGGATTTATTGGTAACATATTTAACGGTTTTTCACCCCCTTCGTTTCCAAAAATTCGAAAAATCGAAAATTTATGAAATATGCATTTGCTTAGGCAATGTTATTGAAGTAAAAATATTAACAATATATCATCAGGTTATAGGGTTACCAAGAATTTCGCGAAAACCCCTTTAATTTTCAACACCAAGTTTTTATTTTTTATTTGTAGCAGATCTTTTTTTTTATTGTTTTAGATACAAAATGTGACTAAATTCGGCTTTAATAAATATTTGTTTGTCTCATAGTTTTCGCGTAATGTCTTGTTAAATAAAATTAACATGTTTCTGTTTTAAGGACTACACTAAAACTAACTGACCTAAAAAAAGTATCACAGTGCACATAAAAACAAAGATTAAACGTTTCTGTATTTAAATAAAAATGCTGATATTTAAAATAAAATTGAAAAAATTCAATATTTTTTTAAGTACAAAATTATATTATTATGTGGTTTAACAAAGCTGAAATTCTAGCCTGTAACATCGTTATTCACTGTGAATATTTTTAATTTTGTAAGTGAGTTGGTATTTATGTCGTCCTTAAAACGGGAAAATGCAAATTTTGGCTTTAACGAGCCATTACGCAAAAACAATGTAATATAAAAAAAATTATATAGGCAAAATTTTGTCACATTTTGTGTCTAATACAAAAAATAAGTGGTACAAACATAAACATATTAGCACTGTGATGAAAATTGCGGTAGGCCATTTAAGTCTTGTTGAGGTGACTATGGCAGCCTTAGCTATAATTTAATTTGATTATTCTCTTGTTACGTGTCCAGCTGTGCTGTGTCACACTTTGTTCCTGTATTATTACATATCAGTAGTTCCATGAACTTTTCGCGAAATGAATTTTGCCACAGTTTGTTTCAGTGCTTTACGTTCTTCACAGTCGGTGATTGTATGTTTTAAATGTCACGTGTCTTGCGGTTCTACCTGCAAATAACATACACGTGGTGTTGCAGTAACCTTAATGTGGTTGATACAGTCACATGAGAGACGTCACTCTTCACACAGACACGCTGTCAATAACCATGAAGCACAGCGGCAGACGTGCACGTAAGTTACTGATACAAACTGGGGCAAAATTATTTTCGCGATAAGTTCATGGAACTATTTATCACGGTTTATGTAAAAGTCTGGCTGTGATTTTCTGTATATGTTGGCAAAGAACTTTATCTATATAATTTAGAATCGATAGTAATATTTAATTAATTATTTTATCTCAAAAAGCGAACAAATTTGGTAGTAGGCTACACTATGGAAAGGAACAGCACGCATCTAATAATCAGTTTGCTTAATACATATGAATTTTCTTTGTTACATACGTGTTTTTAACGACACAGTATTATTAAACGGTTTTTTTGTTTATTTTTAATTCAGCTGCTACTTTAACAGAAATAAAATTACGCATTTAAAATTAAATTAATATAATTTTTCAAATATTTACACAATCGTTAATTAATCATCGAATTTCTGCTACTGGTATAGCCATGTTGGTTTTGTTTCGTGTTTTACGACATTATTTCATTGCTACGGATTCATCAAGCTACTCACCGCCTGTTCGCCAAAAAAATTAAAGTCATCGGAAACTCGAGGTCGTACAAAGAATTGTTAGCCTAATGCGCAGCCACTAAAAATACAAACCGTTAACATTGAACAATAAAACATAACATGATTAGTTAAAACACTATTTTATCTTTAATTCGTGTGTTTTATGGCTCTTAGTTAAGGAATCCAAGCAATTCGAATAGTCAAACATGAGGTATTAATAGGTACGCAATGTTATAATTTCTTCAAACACCTCTACGATAGAAGTGAAAATATCCACATATTACAGACAGCATATGCAATATAGAAATCCGGAGTGTCGAAGGCCAGCAAAACACAATGTCAATGTAACAAAAAAGGGTATTAATGGAACATAGTAGGGTGGAAGCTGTAAATCGGTAAGTCAACATTCGGGACCTTATACCACTGCTGATCTGAGTTATCAACGATCATTAAACGAAAATGGCAAAATGGCCCAACAGCGGATAACACAGCACGAAAAACAATTGGCTTGCTGCAGGTGGTCAACCAGTGCATCAGTTATGTGCTGCGATAAAACTGGCGTATGCAATATTTGCGCACATTCAGAGAAAGTTCGTTGGACACAGAAACGTATAAGCTCTTCACAATGAAAATAGTACGCCAAAGTCCGTCCTGTCCAAAATAACACTGTGAAAAATAATTTGGCACTAAAGCACGACAATTTCTGAACGGTGCCATTTATACACAAGTGCTAACTCCTATACGTTTATGCAAACACGTGTCAGAACTATACAAACTGTCTGCAAGAAAGTTCAGATCTTATTTCGTCTTATTCTATCTGTGGGAAAATTAAGTAGTTTTATTTCTGAAACAAATTTATTTGGTGCAAATTATTTTGATGGCAAAAGAGTAACACTCCGTTTTAAAACATACGCACTGAGAGATAATTTTTTGTAGTTAACACAGTGCTGTTAAAATAGGAACAAGAAAGAATACAGTATGGCTGTTGGTAACATCTGATTTGTTCCAACAAACATACGTTCTGTAGGAGTAAAAGCCACTTCCTTTCTCCTACAGAATATATAGTTTCCTATACAGAGTAAATTGTTGTATGAAAAATCCAGATTGTACCGGCAGCCAATCAGGATCGTAGTATACTCTGTTTCATATAAGTTTGGATAAATTGACAGCAACTTATGGCCATAATATCTAATATTGTGTGACTTGTTGCACAAGCAAAGGCATTCATAGCTCTAAAATGAACCTGAGATAACAATTTCAACAATTATACTGCAAAGTTTGTAATATGTAGTGCCAAAAATCACAAAATATTACAAATTTTTGCCCCTAAGCTGTTGTCAAATTTATTCAAACTTATATGAAATGGAGTATATCGTTATTAACAGAACTACAGCACCTATAGAAATACTTTTCGCACAGTCCACCCTATGTTAAATTACCTACTATCGGCACTGCATTAGTTAAGCAAGATACAGTTTCGACCAACTGATGTTTAATGAACGTGTCCTCATAACTCGTAACACACAGTTTTAAAGCCCACTGGACATTCCTTTTTTTTTTTTTTTTTTTAACTCTTGACAAGTCCGGTGGAAAATACAGTTTTTATTGTACACGCAACAAATATGCGTGAACACATATACGTAAATAAAATAAAAAGTCATTTCCATAAATATGTTGTGTTCGTACATGTACAAATCATCGTATCAAAAAGAGCCATGCTATCTCATTAAGAAACACATATGAATTCCTCACTTTTATTTAACGAGGTTAATAGTTTTTAATACAGCCTAATTTGTTTTACGGATAGTAGTCATCTTATACTACACATTAGTTTCTTAGTTGCAAATTGAGCTACTGCATGAAAAATGGAAAGTTACTTTGGAAGAAATACTTGCTATAAAAATGTGCAGGTCACACATATAAAATTAAGCAGCCTAATTTTCGCTTTTGTTTGTAATAACTGTGTGTAATTCCACACAGATGTTACGCAATACCAGGATTTCCTGCAAATAATTTACAGTTGGTGTCCCATTACTAGGGCCACGATTTTGTCGCGAAAATATTTTTGCCCCACTTTGTTTCAGTGACTCACGTGCACATCGGCAGTTCTGTTTCAAGGTTATTGGCAGCGTGTCTTTGTTCAGACAAGTTTCTCATTTGACTGCACCAATCAGAATAATATTATTGTGAGTCTGTACGTCTATAATTTGCCAAGGCAAGTGAGGGTAAAATAATCCAATCACAGACGATGTAGCAGAGTTGCAGGTGTGCATATGACGCATCGAAACCAAATGTTGCAAAAATCTTTTCGCCATAAAATCGTGGCTCTACCCATTACACATTGAAAAGTAATATAACGAGTAATTTTTGCATTTTGTTACAGCAAATATCATTGCATTAAAATATTTTGTGACAGTAAATATATATGTTCCAAAGAGTAATTTTACAGGGTAATAATACGTGTAAATCGGTAAAGGAAATATAATGAATTAAATAAATTCGGCGTGGGTTATCGTTTATGGCAGCATAATTTAAAAAAATCTGCATTGTGAAGCATCTGAGTTTTTTTCTTAACTGGGACATAAATGTAAAAACCCACATTAATATAGTTAGCGTAAATTGGCACCTTATTTGGTGGAGACTTCTTGTCACATTGTGTAAAATTACACATTTTTTTACACGGGCTGAATAGCTTCACGATATCGTTTCCGCCCAGAAACACTTTCTTTCCAGTAGGTTCAGCGACTTTGCTTGCTAATTCAGGGAACTTTCTCGTGGAAGATAACGTCGTCCGCGTGTGTAGTTCTCGGCCAGTAAAGAGCTGTTGTGGGAAGTGTTTGGCTTCAGCGTGCCGGAGTTTATGGCAGAAGGGGTGGGGCAGATGTCGCACACGAGGCTTGTCTTGGTGTTTAGGGCCTAGAAGCTGGCGGGTTTTGTGGATACTCTTGCCGTTATCGGCGGTAAGGTCCGCCGAAGTGTTTCGCCGCCGAGAAACGAGAAGAGGGGCTTGTTCGAAAGGGTTTTGAAAAGGAGGGGAGGGTGTTTTGCGGGCGCCTTCGTCGCTGGGAAAGGGGTGGCTTCCCGACGAGAGCTCACAAGGAGGAACGAACCATTTTCGCCCCTGAGCTTTGATGCGGTCTCCCCCCAGAAATTCATTACCCACGGCTTCCGGGCCACTTGCTTTGAACAGGGCTTCCCCCAACCCTTCTTCTCAACGAAAGCCACCGCGAAACGCGAGCGGAAACGAAGGGGCGTTTAAAAGCCGCCACCTTCTGTAGGCGCCTGCAAAACCCGGGGCTACGAGGCCGCGGTGTTGCCAGTTGTCGGGCCTCGTGTGACCTTGGCGCGTCACTGTTAATTGCATTTCAGTAACGGTGCTTTAATTACAACTACAGGGAAGCTAATTCTGCGGGTAGGTTCCACTTGCACACACCATTGACCTGAATTCCACTTAAAACCGAGCTCGTATTCATGAATACCATGGAAGGTTTTCAAGCAAGGCTACGCCTTAGCGCCCTTATCACGGAGGTCAAATGTTACGTATAGCCTTTTCTCAGGAAAAATATCACAATTTAGATTTTGGCTCGATTTTTCAATTTTGAGTAGGTTTATTTCTTTATTTTCAAGTTGTTCAAGTAAACATTACAAGTAATCTCCGACCACAATAATCCACCTTTGAGGCTGAATCATTATTAAAAGAAATAATAATGGTGTGTGTGGTCTAACCACTGGGAACAGCTTCTGGCCGGTTGGCGAAAGTTACTCGGGTTCGAATTCCGGCCAGAGTGAGTGAGTGAAGAGATGTTGGTCTCTTTATCGCTGGTGAGGGGTGACATGAGGTTAGTATTGAGCAGTACTGGAATTAATGGGTGGGAGAAACGGGAGATCCCCGAGAAAACCCGCCGACCAACAGCATTCCGTCCAGAGAGGTGAAATATTGCTACCTGCCTGTGTTCAGGAAAGTGTGCTGTGTTTGTTCCATCGCTCCCATCCCTGAGGAAGACAACGGAGATCCACAACATTCTTACCCTCGCCTAATAGTCTTAAGTACCCCCCCCCCCTTTTTTTTTGATGAGCATTCTCCAAGTCAATATTTGGAAATGGCGTAAAGCGCCTTAATATTTTTTACCTTTACAGTGAAAATGCGTTTGACATCTGGAATAATCAGGGAGTACGACAATCATCGCTTGTTTATATATGTTCACGCAGACTTTATGATTACAGCATCTTTGTAGTTTTATTAATTGGGCTTTCATAAACATCTGCATTTATTTGACCTTCTATTAACGTTAATATAATTATTTAATTAATCTTGCTTTCTTTGGTTTTATGATATAGCAAATACAACATATTGTATAGGAAATCACAATAGTTATATCTTTCATTCCATACTTTATTTTATATTTTAATAGTGAGATTTTTGTTAACTGAATGTATGAGTGTATATGCCATACTCGATCTGTCACGCCGTTTGTAATACATAACTTTTGATCAGGGTATCGATAACGTATTGTCGCGGTAAGCAAAAGACGTATTTTTTTCTAAAATTATATTTAGATACAAACTTTAGTTACATTTAAAATATTTATTTAAAAACGCTATTATCAAGTTATTCTTGAAAACTAAAATGATCCAGAATAATATAAATGTTTCAATTTTATATACGTATAAATATGTTACTTGCTTGCTAAATAATGTTTTCCGATTAATTTTTTCGTAACTATGGAACAGTATTTTGCCTTGTATTATTATCTTCCTTTTCCTCGTATTCACATAGTAATATGCATTACATCATTTCAAGAACATAAGATTTGCAAAAAACCAAATATAAATGTACCTTAAAATTAGTTACACATAAACTTATGAAAGAAATATTTAATTATATGATGTACATCCAATAAACTATGAAAGCATACACAGAATGTACCAAAAGATCCATTACCTATCTTGGAATGGGTCGCAGATATGTGAAATGCAATTTTGACAAGATCTAAATTTTAACGAGATATGTAGCTAGTATTTACTCCGGAGTAGGAGAACACACATCCCCATGTTCATGGCACAGAGTTATTCCCTCTAAGTACAACGTGAAATCCTTCGTAACACGGCAGGTGGGATGTCCACAAATGCATTTCGAACAGCTTGTTTATGTACATCAGTTGTCTCGTACGACGTTTTGATAACAATATTTCTAATTTGCCTCCATAGTGCATTATCACAGGATATCATATCAGAACTTCGATGTGGTCATTTCAGAAGTACTGGCAAAGTTGGTGATTCTCTTCCAATCCATTCGTCACCAATATGGTATTCTCTTACATATCGCTAAATGCGCTGGTGCTCCATTTCGTTGGAACCAGATGTCCTCTGAAAGTCTCAAACGTTTCAATTACTGTAGGAGTCAGTCTTGTAACATGGAGCGATACGTAACTTGAGTGGCTGTCACCACCTCACCGCTCACCAGATGTTAAAGAAAAGTATGGGACAACTAGATTCTTAGTAGATGGTGGAGCCATGCCATCACATGGATATATTCAGTATTACGTTTTAAAAGAAATGTGGACTGTCCTTGCTTCAGAAATAAATGTTCTTTTCATTTGCGCTTCGGTAATGTCACATTTGTCTGAGTGCATAAATTTTCCAATTTTACATGCACATGCGCCACGTCATGTCTCCAAGTTATTATCAAGTTAAAAAAAGAAGATGTGCATGAATTTAATGATAAATCATCTGCCATATATCATCTTAATATTGTTAATTCAATAATCAGTTCGCAGGAAGGCTTTCGTAGTAATTTGTTCCACGAACTTTCGACCGAAGCGGTAACCTCAGCACAGTCGGTCTGTTCCACTTTGGGTTTAATACGACTCATCGCTTTTCGTTTTCCAGTTGTTACAGCGCCTTAAACCAGAGAAATATCAACTTATCATACAAATGTGTATTATAAAAATAACACATTGATGGTCTGTCACTTATTGCGAGTAGTTTTATGGGATTTTCAGCATACTCTGTAATAACCTTCGATTGCGTTGTATGCTGCTCATTCATGTTCTGCACAAACTGGTTTTAGGTGAAGGGAACAGTTTGTATATTAAGACATCACGTGAGACAGGAACATACTGTACAGTGTACAGAATGTCAGATAATTCGTGGTTACGGACTGAGCCATGTTAATTAGTAATAAAAACTAAGCAAAAAGTACTGTTTGGTGAAAAGTCATCAGACCGTTAGTTTGCAAGAAAATTTATTAAAAAAAAAAAAATGGAATTGTGGCGTATGATTTTTCGTAGATACGGATTGCACCACGTGAATAAGTGAACGAAACGAAGGAGAAAATACTCTTTGGTAAAATGTCGCCAGGCACTTAGTTTACAAAGTAGGTCCAAATTTCCCGTGAATAGGAATGTAGGACAGGTTGTTTCCACAACTATGTTATTCTGTTTCGTAAATAAAGGACCTGAAAACGTGTCACCAACCAGTATTTCCCTAGAAGTTAAAATCAAAGATTTGTGTGATGCAGTCAGTATTCACGAATTACCTGACATTCTGTACATCAATTCCAAACCGGAGCAGCTAGCTAAAGGGCGTGTAACCTACAAAAAATTCGTGAATTATGAAAAACATTTTTGAGTAGTTTATTATAACACTGGTACAAAGAAATTTTGAATTGCTCACTTATATATTGTTTAGCATTTTAGAGTGAGGAATTTATTTATTAGTCACATTCTGGTCGACTAACTTTTTTATGATCCCATAATTCATGTGAAAACTCAAAAATTCAGTATGAAATAAGTACGTGACGCTTCCCCTATCAGTCTTGATACATTTTCTGTAAATTATTTTTTTCCATAATCATTATTATTCTCTTTGGCTACACATTATTACGATACTCGCTTAGTTCCTACATCAGTCACAGAAACAATTCCTTCTAACCTAAATTACTTTATTTACATTGTATATGTTAGTGGATCACTATTAATGGCTAAAATGCATGTTACAGTATATATTCGTAACTATTAACATATAGAGGAATGCTTTTTACATATTTCTTGAATAAATAAATAAGGTTCTCCTATTTCGTGGTGACCACAAACAGTTTTGTGCAACGTAAATGATCGAAAACAAATTATAGACACGTATTAAAATAAATGTAGCTGTTGCCTTGTGCCTCACGCAGTGACGTAATTTTTAGTGTATATTAACAATCAAAACTGGTTAAAGTAAATGTATTTCGATTATTTGCCATATGAACACAATTTTCATCTTGTTTTATAGCAATATAATTTAAGACAATATGGTTAAAAGAACCGAATATTTTACCTCAAGAATAATAGATGTACTTAATTTCTGATAACTTTATTTCTTGTGCTGTACGCCAGGGTGACTCTGATCCTGTTGGGTACCTTTGATCCACTCAAAATGTGACTTCGTATGCCTTATAGTGAAGAAAATTTCAAAATTTAAAGAAACGAATTAAATATTCCAATACTAATATATAACTAGGACAAAATCACCTTACAGGATGAAAATAATTACTGTTTACGCCATATTAAGATTTGGACTGTTTAATAATACTTGAGCAGGGAATTCCGGGTAGTAAAATTTTTGGTGAGGGCGTATTTGTCTGTCTGGCTATTTGTCGCTCTCTTTTCCCCCCTTTTCTAACATCACATTTACATTAGAAAACACATTTATTTAAAATAAATAACGGTCAGTATTTTTGTACTTAACGAGCTGATTCGGATGAATGAAGCAAAAATAAAAATATCGCAAAAGATTTGAACAAAGAACTGAATAATCACACAGAAAAAAATTTATAATTGAATTCAGTTACCAAATAGATAGAAAAAGTAATTAAAATAGAAATTAATAGACCATTTTTAATATTTAGTTTTTTATTACATTTTTATTTTTCGTTTATTTTAGTCAGGTGGGAAATTGAAAGGAGCGTGTATTTTTTAAAACTATTAAACTTAAAACATAACATATACAAAATGTTTACTTTAACAATGCTTTGATGTGCCGTTCTGTTTGGCTGTCAACAATATTGTTTTTGTTTTTTTTTTCAAGAGGACTCCAGAAGACTCGGTGTAGATGTAGGCATTAGTCGCTACAATCACACGAATCTTAAGTTGTTCTCGGGCACCTGAGGTTAGCACAACGGTTTGCTTGGCTTTACCACCTCACCTATGGCTCAATCTCTTACCCGGTCCTGTCATCCTATCTTTGTGAGATGCTTAGGATACCTTGTAAAACCGTAAGGTTGTCTCTGGTGTAATATATTCCACACTAATGCGCTTCGACAGCTTGTAAATGCCATTTCAGCCCATGCCGTCTGCCTTCAACATTAACTGCTGGACGATTAGAGCCCACATGAAGATCAAATATGCTTTTACTACAACCCAAATATTAAGTATTAAATTACAATGAATTTAAATACATTAAGGTTATTGCAAAAAACACGAGCGTCAGATACAAAGCTTTAAACAACCAATACGTTGAGATTACAAAGAAATTGTATATTACATTGCCTAAACAAAACAATCCACGTATAAACTGTAGCTGCGTGATTGAAAAATTCATGGATATCGCTTAAGGCAGTCACATTTGGGATTTATGAGAACAGTATAACAATGCTGAGACAGTTTTTCAAGACGAATAGAAATTTAAGGTCCCAGCGGGTACAAAAAACTGACTCATGCGTTTAATAATTGTCAAAATTCGAGACATATAGCCAACTTCAACAGCTAGGTTGACCACAAAATGCCTTACCGAAGGCATGACAAACTTTAGTCCAACCACGTGTGTGCGCACACAACTACATCATCTAGCACACACGGAATTCAACTAAAAAAACTGCACAACGAACATTTAAACTAGAAAGGAATTACTGGGGTGGACCAAAACGGAATTCGGAAAAGGCGAACCCTCAAAATAATACCCGAGACCTTACCATTCTTGGTTCGCCGTCTTGGAACCGGGCGTCCAACCTCTCCTCTAGGAAACTGTTCTCAATTACACGTGACCTCAACCAAAAACTATTGTTATTTTTGTTAGGAATGGCTTCTAGCTTTTCGCCAACGGCCAATAGCATAAATCAATATTAGAAACGAAGTGCAATAACTTGAACCGATATCCATTAACAAGACACTCTATTACACTCTAGAAACGTCCAGTACATCACAAACGCGTAACGTGCCAAATTCCCGACACAGGATTAAAAAATCCAGATCCCTCACGGCGGTGGCAACTGAAAAACTGCAACGAAGACCAAGTGAGCGAGCCCACAGTCAAACTTAGCCGACCAGCAGTTCCGGCAAAGCCTACTGCGCAAGCCCAAGGAATAGAAGAGGTATCAGAAGGTGGGCACAGACACTCCATAGAATAGTGGTTCCCAACCTTTATGAGGTCGCGGACCAGTCGAGTCTAAATTGATTAGAGCGCGGATCACCTCCAGCAGCTTAAAATTTCTCGGCTTAATTTCTGCAGTAGCTTAGTACAAGTTGTTAGTAAGTACATATTAGCCTATTATTATTTTGTCATCGTTAGATTACATGACACTTTAAGAAATAATTTTCACATAGATTTTTTCGCATGTAATATGTCTGGAAAACGTAATATAAAAATAAAGTAGTGGTGAATATCACGTAACACAGTACACAGTGTTTCCGAAGAAATGTTCTCAGAACATAGCAGACTAATTTAAACTGTAAAGAACCCGCTCAAGTGAAGAAATTCCTCTGAAGCGTATTATAAATCATTTAAAAATCATTAAAAATAACTTGACTGACGTCTTAGCTCGCGGACCACTCACAAAGCTTTTGCGGACCATCGGTTGGGAACCACTGCAGCAAGAGAAAAAGTTTCCCGCTGACGACGCTAGGGATACTCACAGTTACTTTAAATGTTTTAAGCACTGTACGGCACAAAATAATTTATTTTGGTTCAACAGTGTAATGCTGGATGTACAATAGCTTGACGAACGTGATGTGAAAGGCGCGTTGCAACTTTAAAAATCCTCGTAATTGCAAACGCAATTTGTATGACGCTCTACAAACACTAGAAAATAAATCTCTGTATATAAAACTAGCTGTTCCGTTGCGGCTTCACCCAAGTGTACTGTATAAAAGAGTAACTAACTTTTAATTACGTATTAATTGATGGTGTTACTATATTCTATGTATAACTTTGTCAATTAAAAAATGACATCTCTGCTGAACAATTCTCAAATACTCTACTCAAAATTGGCGATGGGTCATATCCTGAATCTGATGAACAGATTATCATACCTGCAAGGCTCCGGGGGACAGTAGAAATACTGTTTGGAAGCAGTCGGACATGGCTAAAAGTAGCCTTCTCAGAGAGCCGTAGCTACTTAAAAATATACATACCAGATAATTTTGAGTAAAATTGTTTGTGTACACCATAGCTGCAAAATGTCTTCCCAGAAAACCACAGGTAAATAAAAAAATTAGCCAAATTATCTTAAGCAATGAAATATTGTATTAAAATATATAACAAATTGAACCAGGAATTGTGTTAAACTACATCAGAAATAATAAATGGTTTAGACCGAGAGTGCCCAACTATATAAACGTAAATACTGAAAGAAGTTCAAGAAAACATAGTTAACACATCACAGACAGTTACCCTCTGATGACATATAAGACTGGCTGAAACTACTAGGACTCCACAGACGTAAATCAAGACGAAACAACAATGGCGGTACAAAAAAAAAAAAAAACAAGTTTCTATGACGAATTTTTGGTGACGTTTAGGGAGCTGATATCTGTTCTCGTTTTCATGTTAAAAAAAACGGTAGAATAGAATAAAAAGAAAGATTCCTTTAGCCTAGAAAACGTAAACTGATATCTTCTGGGTTCTGGCTGTCGTTGTAGAAATCTGAAGAAGTTAAATTAAAGATGACAGACTTCATAAATTTGTGAGCAGAATATTTTACCACAATGACCTGTTCATTTAGTGCAAGCTACACTTTTAGAAGTAGCATTTAACTATGATTTATATACTGCGGCATCTTCAGAGCATCTGCTTATTTGCGCCCAGCATGTGAGCCACTAAAAACTGAAATAAGGAAGATGGGATGGTTCTCAAACGGAGCTATTTGTAACGTGTATATGTGGGGAAGGGGGAGGGACAAGTTTCTAGGGCACCAGCGCAGCAAGAGGGTGGGGCACGAGCTCGTATCATTTGCCGTATCAAATATTAACGACGAACCTCGCCTGGGGGGAGAGTTCCTCGTCGTCCGTGAAATTGGGACATAAACATACAATTGTACCTTCCCCTCTACACAAACCCCTCCCGCTCTCGTGTTTGCAAGCCCGTTCACGTGTTCGCCATTTATCGACCGGCGCTGGCTTATTTTCTATTCACCACATTACCGCAATAACGATGTCCTAGCGCGCGGGAAAAGGGGTGAAGTTGGCCGGGGGTTGTTTCCGGCTGTTTTAGTAGCACGGGGGAGGAAGGGGGATGCAAGGAAGCAGCACCCAGACATCCTTCCGTGAGACTGTGTGCAAAGCCCTGCTTTCTTGCTGCAGCCCCCAGCGGGCCGCCAGAATGCTGGAGCCAGCAGATTCTCCGTCTTCGCGTGTCTCGGCGGCCTCGTCCTTATGGTATGCAGGGGTGGGTCGGTTGGTAATGGTGGTTCCTCATGGTGGGAGAGGGGTGGGTTGTTTGGAGGAGGGTGGGCGACTGGGGAAGGTTACCAGCAAGAACGAAAACGACGCGCGCGCCCAACTATCCCGGAGGCCTTCCTCGAGATTTATGAAGCCACTCCGGAAATTCCGGTGCTGACATGGGGAAACTCAATAACAACGTCGAGGTTTTAGAGAAATATGAGAATTTATATCGACCCAAGTGAGTGGTGGTGGCCGGCAGAATTCTTGTGGCTTTGGTTGGAAGAGAGGACATTCAGCAAATTATTATAAACCAACTCTAGTTAGGTAGCAAAAATAAATATGTTTTTACTATTTGTTCATTATTAAAACATCACACATGTAGCACTAGTGATTAAGAACCATGGAAACCATGCAAGAAGCAGTTAGGCAAGGTTATAAATATTAGTTGTTTACATGTCACAAAAATTATAAAAAAAAAATTGGATTTCACTAGTAATTACGTAAAAATTACATAAACATGACTTCACTTGGAAACACTTGAATTTAAGCCCTTTTATACAAAATCCATAGAATAGTATTATGGTAAGATATAAGATTTTAAGGCATTTAAAGATAGTTTTTTAAGTATTAGCAACAAATACTGCGAAATATTACAGTTAATGTCTTCATGCAGCTACTAAAAATAATGAAAGAGCTTTAATTTTGCAAGCTGTTTATAAACACACTCACTAACGACGATCCTATAGTTTTCCGTGTGCAACCTGGTAACTGAGTGTTTGTGAAATTTTTTTCAATTATTTTACTGAAATATAATTTTCCGTTCTACAAAATAAATAAACATGTTAAAACTGTCAAAACAACGTTCGCTGTCAGTTCTTTTTGTAGGTGCATAGCTTCCTTTGAACTTTTGATAACACGAAATGTAAACATTTATTATTACTGAATTTCATCTCTGAAAAAAAGACATATTTATTTACGGTACCAATTGTGACAGAACATATTCACGCACGAAATATTTTACTAACTTTCCGGCCTTACAAAACCATTTGTGGTTTTGCTGAGCTGTGTGATTTTCTGTTACGTTGAAAAAAAGTATATTTTTATCCAGGAATGCATAATTTAGAACGGTAAATATATCCGTTTTAATTTATTTCTTTGAGTACTAAATTTTTTCACGTAATCGGAATTAGCGTAGACAATATTTCATACGCTAAATGTAAATAGTTCGAAAGCAGGAAAACCAAAATGAATCCGTACAAACGCGCAACAAAAATATTTCACAAGTTTATTTTCACTTGAATACTATACTACAGAATTGAATCGTAGATGTCTCGCAATTTCTCTTATTGTCTCATAGTTCAATTTGATATTTGTCTGATGGGCAGTAAACGTTTTACAAGTTAAACAGATGTATATTCGTATATGTTTAGCTTGGTTTATAATACAGTAACTACTATTTTCTGTAACTATTACGCTCGTTTCCAGTTTTTTCTACCCCTTGTCCTATTCTTCGCATCAATAAATGGATTTTTTGCGCTTAAAATATTTATTTTGAACGTTAGTTGAGGTCATGACCCAGTAAAACATTTAACGTGTATTTCACAACAAAATCATCGCAGAGCACAAAAACTCAAGTACTGTTCAGATCAAAAGTCACAAAACAACAGAAAAATTCAATCTCAATACGGCCGTGACATGTACGTAAAATATCTTAAACACATCTCGCCTCAGACGTAAAGAAGTATAACTTATTTAGATGAATGGAGGGAATTTCATTTAGGCAAACACCATGTTTGTACACGAACTACACAGTCGAGGACATGAAATAAAATTAAAAATAATAAAATAAGGTACCGTACGCGTTAGGTTATGTATGAGTGCGAATGTGAAAAGTGATGTATACAAATTTAGTCTATAACTGGAGTTAGTTTTTTAGACTCACTCCATTACAATGTAGATGCATGAGAAAGAAAACTAAATCTAATAGAAAACATAAATAAGCAGAGTAAGCTTTATTCAACAGGATTCATATTGTTATGATATGGCCTAGCAGGCCTGCCAGCAAGACAGCTAGAGCGGTTCGAGCTGCAATTAGACCAGCATCTGGAAACCACGGAAGACAGCAACTCACCTCACCCCCCTCGTAGTGGCGCAATAATGAGGACAAGCACATCGATATATGGCACTATTACCAGTAAACCAGGTCTGACGTCCGCCAGCACTCGTCCGATCAACAGCAGTCCAGTTCTCCACCGGGGCTCGGGGGTCGAGTCCCGGCGGGTGCGTGCTCCTCCGTCGATGCTGTCTTCCTCATCAATCTAGTTTTTGGTAAAGTCATCAAATCTAATTATGTGGCAACAACCCGCAACATAACAAAATTTATTAATTATCAGTAATATTGCGCTCCCCTCCTAAATTAATAGAACACGCTGTAACCTATTTTGTATTCAGTGTACCTGTCATTCAAGTAGAGTAAACGCCCGTTTAACCATAACTGTTTTTAAGTCATTTAATCCTAAATAACATCTAAATAAACCCACAGTGTAGCTACCATCTGAGTGAAACCCCCAAATAATAATAACTTGTATCAGCAACCATATAAATAAAACCCACAATAAATCAGTTTTATAACAAATTTAAACTTAAAATTCTATAAATGTAATCGGGTAAAATAAAACAAGGAGAGACTGATAATCAATCGCTCTCGTATCTACACCTGATGATAGGAACAGATTCCAGTTCCCGAAACGTCGTTCTTCTGTCTGGAAAACTACTATTTTTTTTTCTCATCGGTGTGTCGTATGTTGTTGTTCTGTTCGTGTCTAATAAACTACCGTGTTTTGTTTGTTTCATCGTTGTGTCGTATTTCATTTTATTGTTCTTATATATTTTATCTGTTTGTCCTTTTGCCAAAGCTGGCCTGACACCTGGGTTGTCTGCCTTCGTGGTATCTTTGTTAATTTTTCATTTACGTTTTCTTATTTGACCCGATTCCATTCATAATAATTTTTTTTGTATGTACCCTGTTAACTAAAGCATATTCTTCTTATTAATGTTTTCTATTCTCTTTAGTTGTCTTTGACAGTCATCAACATTGCAGAGGAGTATGTCAAAAAAACTAAATCCAGTCAAGCACTACAATTGCACAACTTCTTCAAACATCATATTTGTCTATTACGTGAGACATACTTCAGTAATAACCTTCGATGACGTATGATTTACTCACAAAAACTGAATTTTAACACTGTCATACCTTAAGTATGCTTTGTTACTGCCTATTTTCTATAGTAAAACTTCAGAACAGAATTTGGAGAACTATTATGAAATATAAAAACTTCTCACTTTAATTCTTGTATTTTCTCACGGTTTGAAGAAAATACTAAACGTGAGATCATAGCTTTGCGCATGGTGGCATTAGAATGATTAAATGGTCGCCTACTTCGCTCTTGAACTTATTAACATGTTGTGTATTTTATGGAACTATAGTTGTTCCCAATACATTTACTAATGAAAATACATTTCAGTCTGTATTATAATTGTACAATTAAAATAGCAAGCCTACAAATAATTTCCATTTCAAAGCCTTCCTACGTCGGTAAGGCATATTTTTTTTCTGGAACAAGGAGTTTAAAATGTAATTATAGTATAAAAGGATGGAAGGCTATTACCTACATTACTTTCACTGAAACACTGAATGGTCACCTCTAAAAAATGTCTCACAATGAAAACAGTTTGACGGAACGTATGCACATCAATCCATTGTAATTGTGCACAGCGATTATGGAGCATCTAATCGACATGACAATTTCATCTATATCTTCATTTGCTCCTTGCTTACTGCCTTTGAAAACTTTAAAATATCTCCAGGTAGACGTAGGACTTAGGCGTATACTTGTATCACAGCCAAACCTTTATGCCTTTGGCTCTTTAAAGAGAAAAACAAGTATCTCCGAGTGTCATGCCGAGTGTTAGCCAACTAACGCAGTAATAATTTTCAAGAGCTCGTTTCTTTCTCACAACTGGAACTAAGGTAAGTTACCTATCTTGCAGGTGATTCGGAGAAATGTTGAGATTTTTCGACACAAGATAAAATATAGCTATGGTAATTAAAATGAACAAGCATGTATCACGTCCCATACTGCACAATTGCGTCTGAAAAACGTTGCTTCTTAGTCACAGAAAGGCATTATTTTGTCGTCGTGTGGACGTCCCATGTCCCAATACGATGCATGGATGAACATTCCGAAAAGATCCAGATTGTTGTTTTTGGGCCGGTCGTAGCAGGACATAAAAGCGACGTCGTACACTGAGAGAGGTCATTCGGGATAAACTGAACACTAAAAATTTAATCTTTGAAAAATATCACAAGCCGTTACTGCATATTATAAATCAACATTAACTATAGTTGCCTTACTGCTTGAATGGTTGGCAGCGAAATTACGCAATATAGTTCCATGTTTGCTCCTATTTAAATACAATACAGAAGCAAAAACAACCGAAACATACATAATTACATTTTATATAATTAATGAACATTTTTTCAAGCTGTATGTATTTATTACGGCTGTATGATATTTCATACACGCGCAGACATTAAGTGACGTGTCCAAAGAAGTTAGACTTTTCCCGTCTGTAGCTGTTAACGAACGGAAAAGTACGAATTGACTGAAAATATAAATTAAGCAGGGTTTTTTTGTTTGCTCGTGTTATCCCGAACCGCTTGTATTACTGCATCGTCGTAGCCGGGCGTAACTTAGTCGTCCCGAAGCGAAGTTACCTAAAAAGGAGGGATTTTTTCGAAATTTTAAAACGAAGGGCTGGAAAGGAGAGAAATGTTATTTCAATGAATCCTTCATAGAGCTTAACACCCGCTGAGATATCGAGCTAATTTTTGCTTCAGAATAAATCTATTAAAAATTCATATTTATTTTCGTTTTTCCAGTATTCGAAAATTGAGTGTGTGAAAAGCTGTAAAATGTGTTTTCAATCAATTCTCGATAGCTTTTAAACCTGTTGAGATGTGGAGGGTTTTTTTTAGTTCGCTATGAAGCTTCCACATTTCCCTAAAATGTGGTTCTCAGATTTTTTTAATTCAACGTCTAAGGGCATTGAATAATTAAATTAAACGTTGATTTAATTAATAATTTGTATCTTTTAAACCTGTTGAGATACCGAGGTGTATTTTAACAGGAAAGAAGCTTATTTAAATAGGCTACAAAAAATAGCTGTTACATAATGTTACAGAATTTGACAGTTTAGAGGGTGGAAAGATGAAAAATTTTCCAGAAATCTCGAAAAGTTTATATCACCGCACATAAATAATTCAAAAGATGTTATTTTCTGCTGTACTATAGATTTTTTTTACCTGTTTGGGTACGGGCCTGCATATACACATTTAAGAATTCTGATAACCTATTTTGGCGCAGTTGTTTGGGTCACTGGTAGAATGTTTGGGGTTCGAATCCTGTACAAGAAAAAGTGGCAGGGAACTGCTATGTTTTTATACTTAAAACTTATGCAAATAATAGTGGCAGCGTACAGAAGTGTTAATCTTATATTTGAAGTCTGTAAATTAAAGGTGTCTACCCCTAACACGTAAGCACCAGCGCTGGTGAGGGTTGACATGGGGTGAGTATGGAGCGTCGCCGGATTGAGGGGGTGGGGGAAACGGGGTATCTCGGAGAAAACCTGCTGACAAACAGCATCGTCGGGCACGTTTCCCACATGCGAAAATCCGGGAACCGAACCAGCCGGGAACCGAGCCCTTGGAAGGCGAATGGTCTGACCATTCGGTCAGCGTCACGCTTATATTTTCGGCTCATATATTATAACTAAACCGAAAGTCGTGGATCGTCCGCATGGTTTGCTATTCATTACATCTGTTTCACGTGAGCTTATTTCAACCACACAGATAAAATCGTTTGGTTGATTCAACCGTATATATGTTTGTATATGGCCAAACAAACGTGAAACAGTTGAACCAACCAAATATTTGGTTGCCTGGCAGGTATAGTTATCCCGAAAGGACGGTTTAGTCCAGTTAAACTTATATTTTGATAGGACAACAAAGCCAATATTTGGTGCGCTTCGTATGTTCTTCAGCCAACAAAACTTTTGTTGAATGAAATACATACTTGTTTGGCCATATACAAACACATTTACGGTTGAATCAACCAAACCGTTTTTCTATGAAGATTTCAAGATATTCTTCTGGTATTTCGAACTAAATAATGCGATGTCATTTTATTAATTTCTTGGCTTTAATGGTTGAGCCTCGACATAGAGGTAGAGGATACTGACGTATCTCCTCACACTGCAGCAGGCATCTTCAGAGTTGAGTTATCAGTTATAAGCTGACAACTGAACCCTGAAGACGCCTGCTGCAGTGCGAGGCGAACCGTAGACATCCTCTTACCACTACGACGCGACTAAACCTCGAAAGCCAATATACTAATATCGTCAATGGCCGCGAAAGTTGCAAATACCTTTACGATTTCATATTCTTACAAGAATGTTCTCTTGCTGAGGTTTTCCTATGAAGTGTCCTGAAAAGCTAGTCTCATTCCTCCGCCCATTATGTTAACGTTTATAATAAGTGAAAGTCAATGTAGAAACCAAATTTGTGTAACACGTCCCATATGGTCGCCACTGCAGTTAATTAGTTTAATAGCCACCAAGTGTTACTCAATTGTCATAAATTCCAGATGAAATCATATATGTCTTGCGACCATTCTTTCGTCTCGACATCACGTAAGAATGACGATGAAATATTTTCATCAAGTATTTATAAGTGCACTAGATTATCTAGAAAAATACTGAAATTTATAGTTTCTTCGCCGAGAAGTGAGAGTTGTAGTTTGTAAACAAGAGTGCGTGATGCTAGTATGAGCGGTAAGGGATGTACAAGCTACCAACCAGCGCGCGCTGCTGCAGTGTGACGAGAGTTAAGTTGGTGATTGGTCAAGCGAATGTTCGTATTGTTTTCTGGTAGTATCGAACGTAAGTTCACTCGGGCACTCCCAATTAAGGCTATTATGTACTGTTCATTCACTTATCGATCGTTGATCGTGATACATACACTGAATGTTCGGTATAGTAATTATATCTACAACAGGTGCAACACGAATTATATAAATTATATCTAAACTTTCACAATGTCGATAAAATGGTCAGTGTCTATGTATAATATGTGACGGTTTTGTTAAAAGTACGATGCAAATAGCGTTAATGGGTAGTGAATGTATTTAAACAATTATTTTACGGGTCCCGTAACACTGTCAGTTACACACTGCAGATGCTTTGATAATAACGAGGGCTTTGATAATATTAATGAAGGTCTACTGCTTAACATTTTGTATATTTTCTACTGCGATGTGTAATATGAAGATTTCATTCAAATTTACTGTATACCTTTATTGTTATCTAATCATTGCGTTACTTTATTCTGTTTTGTTTGACATTTCACATGATATTGTAAACGTTCATGAATAGTTACTATATGTGTGTCAATATTAGTGTCGATTATTTTACATTTCTTCCATAGCACGTTGGTATGACATTGTCGTCTACCTGATAAATAGGAATTTATGCCCGAAATTCTGCATTTTGTGTCGTGCTGGACGATGTCGCTGTTCCAAGAACGGGGTTCTTCATACCTATCTCATTCACACTCATAGGTTCCCACGACTTTATGTGTTCATACTCGCCTAAATACCACCAATTCACGCAAGGTAATCTACGCTCAATACTTGTCTGCCACTACACGTGGTGAGCATTCCGGACACCCCTGATTACCAGCTGCAATCACGTGAACACTGCATGTCTTCGATCACGTGCATGTGCTTCGCCCGCTCTCACTTAAACACGAATAGACTGTAGATACTTTGTCAGTGTGGAAAGGCTAGTGTCCGGGCCTTCTCGCCCCCACCCACGCTCAAGTTACCCCCTTATATGCTGGACGAAAGGGAATGAAAGCCTGCCTGTAGCCTTTAAGACAAAAATGTTAAATAGTTACTTTATTAGGATACAATGTATTTTAGCCATTACGAAAACATTAAGGTTAATTGTCTGTGTATATCGTAATGAAATTAATAATAGTGTAATAATTGTTTGCTAAATTTCTCTAAACGTGCGATGCAGTACTAAGTGGATTTTCAGTTATGGGGTGTACTGTCTGTGACTGTACATGCCATTGTAAACGTAATTCCCTTAGGTATTACACTTTTTTTAATCAGCTTAGTCAGGTAAATTAAAAGAATAAATAAAACGTAAAGTATTTCCCCAATTCTTTGGGAATTATATGTTACACAATATAAAATTATGCTGAAGTAATTATTTTTTACTCCATATCATAGTTTTCTGTCCCTCCCCCATTCCTCCATTCCTTGAGGTGACGCTCGTTAAATCTGCTTGGAACGATGCCTGACGAACAAATTATTTAAAGTGCCGTCAACTGGCGTTACTTCAAGCTCTCTTGGGAACATTTTACGGGGTTTTTCTTTCGTATGTTGCAACCGTGAATGGAGAAATTATACTGACTTATAAAGTCTGACATTTTCGATTATCGTTATTGGTGCTCCTCTTACTCTTATGGCAGCCATAAGATAAAATTTTGAGAAAAAGTCTCAAATTATCCTGCTGCCCCAAGTAAACCAAGTTGACTGCACGGGTGTTACTTATAGTTTTAGTACACACGATGATGTATTATGTCCGCCACAGATCGAAATCCAAAGCTACAAATTTAGGCGCCTTTATAGACTAAAATAGTAAGAGATACGTTAACGTTTCATTACAATGCTCCTAGCGGTTAGATAATGAACCAAATTTAACTTCCTAATCGTTGCCGTTATATATCACACTTTGCGTCTAAGTACTAAATGGTTAAACAGCTTCAGAAATTTTTGCTATTTCAATCGGCTGCGTCAGGCTTTTCATGCAAACCTAATCAAACTATAACTTAACATAACCTCAACAAAACTAACTTTTACCTAACTGAACTAAGATAAATGTGTTCAGAAGATTGCGAGCCTGGAGACGAGATGGCAAACCGCACCGACGAAAATTACAGAGGCTGTTTCACCGTGGACGCACCTGCACAAAAATATTACACACCTCCGTGGCATTAGTATAATTTATTCTGCGTAGGCCATGTTGCCGGCGTGGCTAAAAGAGCACATGTCTCTTTACGTCGACAGGCAGCATCTCTCCTGACAACTGCAGCACCAGCATTACTCGCGCCTTTTAAAAAATATGCCTTCCTCCCCAAGAGGGCGATAGCAGTCGCCCGCATAACGTCGGGACACGACAGGATGACGGGTCTACAAAAGATACCACAAGAGACGGGAGGCTGCAGGCTGCCGACAGCTGCAAGGCAGGTGGGGAGGGGTAGCTGAAGAAGACTGAGCAACCCTCCTGCTGATGTCTTTCTGACGAGACTGCGGCCATTGTTATAGTCGCGTTGCGTCGAACCTCCTCGGAAATGAAAGGATGCTGTTACGCGAGGCGCGCGCCCTCGTCGCACGGCGAAACTCGCTTATCGCAAGTTAAGTTCCCCTTCGACGATGGCCGTTCTAAGACACGTGTGTTGCGAAACAATATAACGACGATAAGTTAGGAAGCCATGAGTCGTGTCTTTTTCAGCTATACTATTCGCTTGTACAATGTTTATATATATATATATATATATATATATATATATATATATATATATATATATATATATATATATATATACACACCCCTAATATAAAATACATTCTATAAGTGGAAAGTATATAATACATATCATAAATTCTGTATGAAAATTTGTTCAGTTAAACGCAGTCATTTCCCATAAAACACAGGGGCGTCCAAAGAATATCTTGAGGATATCCACTCAGGCTATTCAAGATGTACTATGTATATCCTAAATATACCCGTGGGACTACCAAATCAACGTTTTCGCGAAATCCGCGGGACATGCCGCAGAAAATCCGCGGAATTTTCCAACAGGATACCTGTGAGATAACCTGCAGAATTTCCATGGGATTTCCTTGCATGAAATGTGATAGACTTTATGCAATTAAAACACACAAAAAATACTACAGAAAATAAATATTCTCCTCATATTTTCATACTTATAAACTATTTTCTAACACTCTCATTGATATAAAATTTTCTCTCAAAATGCATCTGAATTCTAACCCATATCTCTGAAGTTTCATGTTTTAGCATGTTAACCAATACTCCACGACATCACTTTACGAGCCTTTACAATACAGGTTAAGATAAAAGAGAAATTCCCTATTCATTGAGTGTCAAAATTAAAAAGGGTTTTGACATAAATGTTCTTATTAATAATACAAATTATAACATAAAATATTTTCAACTATCCACCCAAATAAAAATACTCATTCAGAATAATATAGGTTTGATCATCAAGATGTTAGACTGATATGTCCATAGTTATTCACACCAGGAAACCCAGATAATTCACACACAGGTGGACATGTTCAATCGTATTATAAGATTGTTAATTATTTTGATAGTTTATTTCTTAATACATTTTTCGGAATATGTTATGCATTCTACTAATGCACATTACAATACACAAGGTTACCTTAAAATAATAAATGTCAATAAAATTATTGATCTAAAACTAAATTATCTACACTCACACGTTCGGGATATCCATTGGATCTACTTTAGTGATTTCCAAAGGAAGTTTCTTTTGGAATATACAATGGATATACTTGGATAACTGAGAAGGTCTTTGTCAGCTCAAAAACACATAAATTAATATGTGAATGCCATAAAGGTAGTTGAAGTTGTGCAATTACTGCTCTTGGTTTACATGCTTGAATCAGGATCTGGCCAATAGCATCAGCTACTAAGTTGTTTACTGGCATGACGAATGTAAGAAGGATCCTTAAAGGAGAAAGAAAAATCTTTGCTAGCATTTGAATAAGAATTTAATTTATTTTTCATTCTCGTCTACTTTTGATTGTTGATGATAAGCATGAAGTATTTGTTCCATTGTTCTATAAATGTTACTTACAGCGTTTTCTTTTCCCGAAACACTCCCAATTATAACATTTTCACTATAATTTTCTTGTAGAAGACTCCTCAAGGGTTTTGTTGTGTATGGTTGTATGTTGGTTCCATCTAACAATTACTTCATCATTTCAAAAACTTGCAGGGATTGTTGGCCATATTCAAACTTCTCAAGAATTTCACAAACATTTGGAAGGCATCTATTCTAACGGTGCCATTTGATTCTCACATCTTTTAAGTTATAAGAAAACTCTTTCTTTTTGTCGTTTCATGTATGTTACATGTGATGTACAGCATCAGCAAACAGAATGTAAATCTGAAACAGTTGTGTTCGCTCTCCCTAATACATACACACCACATTCGTCATATCTCTCATGACAAGTCTTTATTACATTTTCTTTAAACTCTATTGAGCGAGGACTTCAGTCGGCACGTAATACAAAGATTTGGAATAACTTTCCTTCCACAGAAATGCACACCGTTGGTTCTTTTAGATGAGGATCACCCGAATTAGGGTAATTCCAGCAGTTGGGGTTACATCATCACCGATTCCTTTTTTTTATTTTCAGCTTCGATTCTCGTTCTATTAAAAAAGTCTTTCCTGCAATATTAGGAACTTTTTGGACAACCACGACATTTACAATGACTTTTCTTTCATCAGCAGCACAAAAGATTTATTGAACACCATTTCAGCTAACGACGCAACTGGCTCACCATTATTGAGAAAGTCTTTACGAAAAGCGCACTTACCTGCCTCTTCAGTACCCAAACTCCATATCTGCCATTCGTCAATCTTCACCTGACACAAAAAAAAATTAGTTAGCAGTTATTTCGCAATTGCGATTTCACTGTAGCATATCGAGTTTATTGTAGCTTATAGTGTGTTACCGAAGTTCTGTGACACAAATAGTTAGCTCTTATAACGTTGTTATTAAAAAGCCACGGCTAATAATTTTTTGGATTTATAAGTTAAACATTCCATTCACTAAAAACACAAGGAATACTTAAATTTAAACTTACGTTAGAACATAAAAACATCAAATCAAGTATTAAAAACTTAACCAAATAAGCTAAACAAAATTAGTATGGGCTTATAATAAAGACGCTTTATTGCCCACACTTTGGCGTTCTAAGTCCACCAAGGAAACCCAGATTCAAGCACTTCCACATCTGTTTAGCCGACGAAACAAAAAGTTTAAATTATTTATTAAGTATGCATTTGATTAGTGCAGTTGACACAAATATTCAAATTGTTCAGGCATAACAATAACTACATACATGTACCTTGGATACAAACTGTGAACAAACTATTTTTTATATTTTTCCACACACATTTTGCTTTATTGCTCACTGACTGCAAAAAGTATGCCGTATTAATTTCCCTTGCTGAGTTTGTTAAAAGTAAATATGCTTGTAGGCCTACTTAAATAAATTCCTTTGTAAACTAGTTACTACAACTCTACTTGAACTTTCAAATATTTCTATACAAAAGTGCAAATTTTTTCAGTAATATTTGATATTTCTGCAATGAATAATTATTTTTGCAGCAAAGATTCCAAAAAATAATGTTTATGAAGGTACAACGGATTTTTGTATTTCAATATGCAATATTACTGAAATTAAACTACCGTAATCTAGCAATCTAAAACTTTTACACAATCAAGAAAACAAAAACTAAAATTTATAGTATGTAATTATGATTGCAAACCATTACATTATGAGCAAATTTATAAGCTATTAATTGCGTACAATCAGTAAAATATACACTTTAAGTCATTTTCTGGCGTAGGCAAATTAATATTTTGTGACCACAATATTTAGTGGTGAGCACAAAAATATTTGGCATGGAGAATACTAACAAAAAAAAAAATTTGTTAGCTGCCACATAATAATTTTTTCGTGTTCATGAATATGACATTAGAGTGCAAATTTAATACAATTTTGAGTTTATTTTACTAACCAAGTAGTCTTTGTATTTAACAGGTGACTTAAGTTAGAAATACAATTCTCAGTTAAAGTGCGGACGATAACTAGTGGATCAGTGGAAAGTAAAAGAGAACCTTGTTTCAGAGAAGTAGAAATATAAGCGGTTTATATAAATTGTAGTTTATTTAGATAGCATAAGCCACTGAAATAATGAAAAGGCGACAAACACACAAAATTAAGAGAGCAGCTTTCCGTTTCTCTTACTTAATTGTAATAATTTTAGTAATTTGTGTTAAACAATACGAACGAAATAACATATTTAATTTTAATTTTAATAAACCGTCAATCACCATGCCGCATACATAAATAACGTAAGAACTTTGGTAAGTAAAAATATTGAAGCATAAATATATACCAATATGCTAAATCAACTTTATACATATTAAAACGTAAATATTATATGATTGTATATTCGTAGGTGTACACTGATTTTTTCTTTCTTTTAGTCCATTCACTTACGTTAGAAAAACTTGATCAAATATTATCATCATCATTACTGATGCGTGATTTATATCTAACAAGAAAATAAGTGTAACATATTTTTTTTTGTTTATAATAAATGTAAATATACTCTGTTCGCAATTTTAGAGTGTAAAGTTGGGATCTGTCCTTACATGTACCCAAAAGATTGCATGTCATAGGCGTTCCCTTTCCCTCTATACTAGTGCACACAATATCTGCTATGACGTAGAAGAAGTGAATTGTTTTCTCTTTTTGAAATAGTCTGTCAGCGAATATCTTGCGAGCTGAAATGACGTTGTGTCAGTTACGTGTCTGTGGCATATGCTTAGTATTCGGATGTATTCGGGAGTCACACGATAGGAGAAAATACAAAAAGAAAAAATAAGTTAACTGCTGTTCATATCGATTAAGCCTTGTTAAACGAAACAATTTAATAAAAAGATTGTGGAGAGAGGCTTTATTTGTAATTTAAATCAATCTCTGATGTGAAGATACGTACATCTGTGTTGCAGGATACGATATTTACTGTCATGTGATCAGGGATTGATTAGAATTGTATTTTATCTTTTAAAATGATAAACGAAACTAGATAATACACTTTATAGCATCCTGCGTAATGTAGATAAAATTTAATCGACAAATTTCAAGCTGTCTGGTATTAAAATTCAGAGATTTCGCGTAGGCAAGGCGTATTTCCAATAATGTGAAAATGATGAAAGACAATGATTAAAGGTTTTATGTACCTGGTGTGTAGCTTACACAGTTCCCAGAAATAATATGTTGTGTAAATTATATTGACGTTTAACTGTAAGAAAAATTATATTATTATAAAAATTTATACTCGGCTAATAAGTTTCCTTTTTCTTTCTTGATATTACTTCATCCTAATCTTATAATATAATTTACTTCATTCGACACTAAAAGTAACTTCACAATAATTCATCAAGCTTACGTATGCAGCTTACATGAATGTGGAAGTAACTTTAGTATTTAAACATTTAAACAAATTTTTCATCATGACAGTTGGATGCTGAAGAAAGTAGTACAGGTCTTCTGGAGTGCATTTATGAAATTCTATTATTAGGATACCTAACTAAATATCACAGTTTGCGCATGGGAGTGAAGTATACGTTTTGAAAATATCACGCGTAACATATTCGCTGTTTCGTTATAGTAAGGCTTTGTGTATTTAAGGATAAAAACGAAACACAATGTGTCAAATGTCTTGAGATTTTAAAAACAATTTAAATGTGATATGCATGGCTTATTGGCCTTGTTTCAAGATACTTTTCGTGGAATGTGTCCAATAAAAATCCGTGAAAAACCTCATCAGATAGAGCATTGCATAAGTTTCATACATGAAAACTCAATTCGTTCCGCAAATAAATCATTAGCGAACATGATGTCATTGCTTTGGCTACCGAGATATCGGCGAATTATACAGGAGTGTCAGAAACTTCTTTAGCGCTCCACGCTATTCAACTTGTAAGCGATTAACAGCTTCAAACATACAGTTCCCCGATCACATTGTATTACTTAACTGCTACATTTGTTTAGAAATAGAAAATTTTAACCTCAGCTCTTTGCTTCATTAAATTACGCAACGGTAAACAAATGTCAGCTTTATTATTAAATAAAAATATTTGTGTCACTAAATGCGGCATGATTTGAAGTTCATAATTTATGTAATGTGTGTATGGTATATGTGTAATTATAATTTTGAAAATTAGAAAAAAAAAGAATAAAGAAATTGTAATTCATTGCGGAAAATGAGTAAATAAACACAAAATGGAAACCTTCCTAACCTGTGACAAAGGTGTGCAGACCTTCAGTTAATATAATTTGTTTCTAAAATGGGCTCGGTGTATCTAAGTGATGTATGCATGCATTGCAAAATATTAAGTTTCAATTATTTTACATGTGAAATGAGAAATCGGAATTACATAAAAGCGAAATTTAATTGACTGGTGCGAGGGTAAATCCAATTACGTAGTAATATTCTCTCGTCTCGTTTAACAATGTGTTCATAAGTTACCAACTTAATTAGTAAGTCTAATTTTCTTAATGTGAGTGCCAGCTTACCCAGAAAGTACAAATCGGTCATGTAAATCTTAAAATATGAAATATGTTAGTAATTTATGTAATATGATTTCTCCTAATACTGCGTATCTACAACGATTAGGACTACCAGAATCAAGGATTGGATAGTAAAAGTATCTAAAATAGTTCTCGAAATACCTATACAGATGCTATTATAGGCCTGATTGAAGAGTTCATGACTTGACATATCCAAAATTAAGGGACGTATATTATTAAACCGCAGCAAGAAAAAAATAAAATTGAATTTACTTAGTACTATTTTCATACCGAATTTGATGAAAACTAAACACATTATTCACCAAATTCCTTACTTAATATAAAATAAAACTGTTAGGCGTCATTAATGAAGGGGCGGTATTCGCATAATACAAATCTATTTTCAAAGTATTACATGTGCACCGGGTCTGATGAAATTGGTTTACAAAGTTACTTTAGATCGACAAATACTAAACAGCCAAGTCAATACACTTTTGTAAGTTATGTTTGTAAGCAAATGATTAAAAAAATTTTTCTAAAAATTATTTTCCGGATTTCTCGTGTGGTTGAAAAAATGTTCAAACGGCCCACATTGCAAAAGTATGGTCACGAAATGAGCAATATGCACATAATCGTCACATCAACTTACTATTTACTATACGGGTACAGTTGAAATTATGATACACGGTACTTGATTTTTCAAGAAATATTTGATTGGCCACTATTGTGAGCACAGAATGAATAAAACGTATTTAAACAGTGTCAATTTACAAATAATTAAATGTGTATTAATTTTCACTAAATTTAGAAAATTTGATTCCGCATACATAGTAAAATTTTCAAACTGCCGTGATTTTGAATATCGTACACATTATGAACAAAAACATTTAAGTCAAATCACCTCCACAGTTCCATACAAGTAAAGAGTCTGATGAAATTTTGATATTAGGGTCTCATGTTATCTTGTGTTGTCATATAATATTAAAATTGCCACAATTTTAAAAATTTTAACACAGAATGTACTAAACAATTATAGTTTTAGTTAGTTTTTTAAGTATCATGACACATTTCTGGAAAATTGTCCTTAAGATATTTCGTGTGATAAAACAATTTCGAAATTGACGCTTGTTTTGAAAATATAAACACAAAAAATCAAAACCCAAAATTTGATTAAAAACGTAAAAATTGTATTTTAGTTATATCTTATTACGAAAACGTATATAAAGTTGCCGCCATTTTCAAACATGAACACAGCAGGAAAAAATGCACTGAAAAGACAAGTCACCTTACTATGTACTGCAATACGTGTGCAGTGTTTCATGAAATTCATGGTTTCTTAGATAACAGTATGTTCGAAAAAAAAAAAAAAAGTAAAAACCTGCCGTTGTTGTGTAAATATTGTAATCGTCATGACCGAGACACGCGAAACTCCAGTCAGGTTGCTAAGTTTTATATGTACTAAGTTTAATGTCATTAGGTCTATGGGTACAATAATTTTAAAAGGGGGGGGGGGGTGTTTCTCGCTCTCTCTCTCTTTCTCTCTCTCTCTCTCTCTCTCTCTTCCTCACACACACAAAAATGTACCCTGAGGCCCGTTCAATTATTACACGGAAGATGATGCGTTTCACAAATAAGTAAACAAAAGACACTTACAGCGTGTTCTACAATTAGACTCACACAGATACGAACAAGCGTGCGAAATCGTAAGATAGCTGGTAAACTCCTAACAGCTACATATCCGTGCTTGCGTGTAGCCAAATAGTATCGAGCATTTCGTCTTTCGCCATAATTTTTGTTTAAAAAATTTTTACACGTTGAGTTTTCGGGGTTTGCCATTAAAATCGTCTTCATGCACTGTAATTAAATTTATCATTAAATTCTCAAAAAATATGGCACACGTTTCTTAACAACACTTCAAAAACCAAATGTACGAAATAAGATCTAATTCGTAAAGTACAAACTGAATTTTGTAAAGCAAAAATTATGTGGCTGCTAACATTTGTATTTCAATAGAGAGCACGTTAACGACCTGGCTGTATTAGTTTTAACGTACTTAACTATTTATGAATGTTAAATTATGTTGGATATTTGCATGCATTCATTTTAGCTCCGTGTGGTCGTTTCGTTCGTGTGTTACGCATCCGCTTTCTTATGCTTACGTGTTATTGTAGAACGGACCTAACACATAAAAAATCACGCAGATGGCTTGTTTCTTGCCATCGTCAAACACTCAAATGCTAACGTCTTCATTATTATTTTTTCGTTAGGGAGATTTTGATCTAAATGCTTCCCCATTTTACCTATTTGAATTCAAACAGAAAATTCAGTGGATAGATCAAATATATTTATTTATCCTACTCCTGGTGCTATATTCTATTCGATAAATATGCCATATCTGATGATTTTCCATTTCGTTCACCTTCATTGTCATGGTCGCTTGTTTCAATATAAAAATTAACTAACGAGTTTTTCTTGAGAAATTCTTTTTTACGTGATACTAGAAACTTCAGTGCATTAAATCGTCTAACTACGTTGCCGATCGTTGTAACCTTCATTCATGCTTCATGTTCAAAATATCATTAAAAGCGAACTTTGTAATAAATGCTGTGAGGTTGGTGTACACGAACGAAATTGTTTCTTGGAGGTAATATGTTTTCAAGCCTTAAAAACCGTCCTGACCAGCAGTTTTAAGACATGAGTGGTGTGTTGTCTTATACATATCAACTCGATTTGTTGGTGTTCCACTCTAAACTCCATTCTCGGTAGTGACTGGTGTGAAGTAAGTCCGTACAGCACCTTCTTAAAGAATGGTGTTTCTGTAAATGTTGCAGCCAACACATGAATATATATTTGTAAATACTACCTGACACTGATATTGCAGCTTGACTACCGGGAGGCTTTCCACTCTTAAAATACCCCTAATTTTCCTTCCAATAAATTAAATTATTGAAGAAAGAAACATCTTACTGTCAATGTAACAGAATGTAGTTACATTTTCACCCTCCTTGCAAGCATATGACTGATGTAATTATTCGTTTACCGATTTTACTAACCACATGTAATGACTGGCTGTCCGTAACAAAACAGATTTGAGCTTAGTGTTGAATGTATGATCCCGAAGAGTAAATCCTTTAAGTGGTAATGTAAACTATCCACAATCCATTTATTCGTAGCAATACAAGGTAAATTAATATGTCTTGGTAAAAAAAAATAGAAGAATACCAGTGTTTCCAGCTATTCTTGTTTCATCACTCAATACACTACAGTTGAAAGTGGCAGCATTTTACATTAATTTTGTATTCGCTGGGTAAGTGATACACCATGAAACTCCTTACTATTAAACGGGGCACATTTATTCATAAAGTTCTTTTTCTTGCTCGTTAACAGCGTTACGGAAAATCTACAGCGTTCTTTTGAAGTGTACGCACGCTTTCACACCAAAAACAGCCTCTTCTTTCATTTCTCCAGAAGAAATTACGAGGGCAGTTGGCAACGCTTCCTGGTCTCTTTGAAGTAAGTTATTGCACACTCAGTAGAGAAAAGTGCTTCATGTTTGAGGTATGTTTTTTCTCTTTACACGTCTTCTCGTGACAGTGTTTTTGTTAGTTTTATCTCTAGAAAGTTATTCTTATAGCTATTTTTTTACATTTAAGAGCTTTCAGAAATTATTTATGTGTCAGAAAGCTTTCTCAGATATAGAGAACTTATTAGTTATTAAACCCGGCAGAGAAAACATGCTATGCTAACTCTTAACTCTTAAATTTTTTTCTAGCATTGATGTTAGCCTATTGAAGCTACTGCTAATACCGGCATTCTGGATCGACACGTCCACTGTATTAATTATCATCCCAGTATCTTATTTTGATGCGTACTTCTTGTATAATATTTATACATTATTATTAGCAGAACGTCTTTTCGAAAATTCTATTACTTATCTTCATCATAATTTTTGTGCAAGAAAAAGGTTATAATTTTGCAAGCAGATAGATGCCGCTGATAGTACCACTTGATTCAAGGGCCTGGGAATTTATTCTTGTTTAAATTCTTACTAGTTTCTGTAGTTTCTGTAATGTTCATTGTAAGTTGCCAATTCTTATTTTATAGGTCTTTGTGCTGGATAGATACACTATTAATTTTACGTAGGCTACTACAAAACACAAATGATTTTATTATTACGACTATACAGTTACAGCTCATGGCACATTTTTACAGTGTGATAAACTTATTTCGATATCCATTTTTAGCATTGTTTCTTGCACATAGTTGTATCAGGAATAACAATTTTGTTTTTACTTTGTTAGCTTTAATACCCGTTTTTTAAAAATCTCTAGATTCTCGTTGCTGGAATTCAGTATTTTCCCGTGAAAAAAAAAATAATTGTAGAATTTCTCATCGCCTACCGTTTAATTATTCGGATATATTGTTTTTGTTGTTAAAATAATCCGTAGTAAATCCGTAACATATGATTGGCATGTGTTGATCTGCAGACAACGATAACAGGTGCAAGCTATTCCAACCTACGTAGAGTGAAGTGGCTTTTTAACCAAGAATAGGCTAAGCAGACAGATAATAATTGCACTATTGTTAGAAATGATAACTTTATTAATTTACTGAGTAAGTTAAGAAGTTAATGCTTACAACATGAGTCCATTGTACCCAGTTTTGCTGACGAGTAACTTCGGTAACATACAAGTTTTTAACAATATTTTCTTATTCAACATTAAAGCCCAGTGTATTATAACCAGATTTTGTTCCTAAAATCTAACATTTGGAAATAAACTGCTTGTTTACATACACAAAAGTAAACTATCACTTGTGTCCGAATAATATTAAACTAATATTTAGCATCATTAAAAATAACTTCACAGCATTATTTTCTTCAAGTTACTTAATGCGCGTGTGTTTTCAAACAAAAAAAAATTGCAAAAATTACCAATCTAATCAAACTATGAGAAAAGTAACATTGGGAGATACCGCATGTACAATTTTGATGTCTGAAAATGTGTGGTGGGAAGTGTCAAAGAGCTTCCTTCCATTATAGGTTTATCCCCAGGAAAAGGAAAGTGATGGCATTTTGTGTAAATTTTTGTCTCATGTTTTCAGAGATTTATCAGTGTCGTGACTTGCTGTAAGCGGAAAAGTTACTTTTCATACACAATATCGTGTCACACTAAATTTGAAAAATTATACTAATAATCAACAAACGAAATGTTCTATTTTCACTCAAACGTTTCTCGGGATTACAGTAACGGACTGAAAAAAAAAAATATGCTATGCAAATTGGTTCTAGTTAAGCGAAGTTAAACCGTTAATAATATTTACTTTAAATTCATTTTAAACAATAAAACTGAAACAATGCGTGTCTCACATAACATATTCTCGAGAAAAAACTTATAATGCGAACTCGTAGCTTTAACGACCGATGTGAGCGGTACATTCACATTGCACTGCAGTACAATTATTAAATCATTATGCCAGATTAAAAAAAAAGTTTCTTAGTAATTGATCACCGGTATTTTAAATAGTGGTACATTTCTGTTTTCTTTTTATGCACTTTTCAAACATTGGAACAGTAGTATCACAAAATGAATCGATAATAAAAAACAATGAAACGTTTCAAACCCTAAACACACATGACACAAAACGTGCTTAGTAGAATTCCATTAATTATCTTTACCCATACAAGTTGTCCCCGAAATACACGTGCCGTTGCCGGGAATATTTAAATAAATTTTAACGGGCTTTTCTTACAGCCATGAAATATGTGTCTACCAAAATGTTTTCCTTACAAAAGTTTCGCAAAGGTCCGACCATGAATGGGCGCTTATTCTGTTAGTCCTTAAACAATATTTTCACTAAAAAGAAAAAAAATTTCAGTCCCGGTATTCTGTTACATCCAGTCCACATTTGTGAAGGCAGAAGAACATCGTCAGACGCACGTATGGACTGAGTGTGAAAGTCTCGGAACATTAAAAATATTGAACTGGAAATTGTAAGTGTGGTACGATTTACCCTTCTCCATACCCTTCTCATGTCACCTCTCACCTGCTCTGAAGACCTGGATGTTAAGTGCTGTCCAAAAATCTCTCACTCACTCACTAAACTGATACACATTTTTTTGTAAGCGAAAGTAAAGATAAAGGGATCGAAGTTATTACACATATTATTGTAAAGTAAGACATAAAATAGTCTAGAAATAATAAAACCTCGTTTTATCCCCCCTTTTTTCTTAATACACACACACATATATATAATGAAACCTAAACATAACTGTTGCTATTATCGAAAACAATTTACATTATTTAATAAATATTCAATGTTTCGTTAAACAATAAGATATACCCACGTAGTTAATGATCCTTCTGTTCTCTCCGGTGGTAAAAATTAATCCAAAGTTAAAGTATAAAAACCTGTCAATGTGCACGTTATTATCGTTTATTGAGTTTATTAACGATGTGCTTCTTACAACATAGAGGACATGCAGCAATATCATTCACTAAAATAAAGATTGATTATAGAACAGTCAAAATATTAAATTCTAAAGAATCATTCATTAGGTCTGTAAATATATACAAAAAAAAATTATTTATTAGTGACGTGCAGTTACGTACAGTTAACTGCCTACAAAATTTAAGCGCAAGAAACCGAAGTTTGAATGGTCATCTGTATACGCATAAAATTTGGCTGCTGTCAGTTGGTAGCTTTAAAAGTACGACACAAAAATTTATTTGTAAACGCCATTTGTTTTTCGCTGCTTTGGTAATGAACTATACAAGTACAAAATTGGTTTTTTAATTAGACATTTGTTTCACGAGACTTTAAAACGGAATCAAAACTATTCAAATCGACACCGTATTGAAAATAACATATAAAAATTAATCAAATATATAAGGGACTAACTTAGTACGCATACAATATTTTTTTCTACTTTTGTGTAATTATGTTTACGAGAAAAATTTATTATTGGGAGACTCACAGACAAGACTGAAGCATCATTTGAAAAGCCTATCTATCATTACTAAGAGTGAGTAACGCTTTAAAAAAAAGAGGATATGATTTACACACGCTTTAATAAATTGTAAATTGGTATGAACAAAACACTTCACAACGTGTGTACAATTAAACATGATTTTTTCCATAAAATACTCTTTACGCTTTATGCTGATGTAGTATTTTATTATTTTGGTTTCATATGTTGAAAAAAAATTGAACTCGAGGCAATATGTAAGTTACATCTGACACAATTGCTACGACGGACAAAGTGAATAATTTTTTCTGTGTCGTGTGTTATGAGTTGTAGAGAGGTAAGTACTAAAGCTCAGAGGCAAGGCAATTTGGGAGGCTCCAGCTTGTCACCTTTAATGGCTGGCAGAGTCGAGGAGTCTGCTCTCATTTCTTGAAAGGAACGCAGAAATGGGAGGCCTCCAGTGTGAAACCGCATGCCACCCCCGTCATTCCCTTCGCGCATCCGTGGTGTGGCATGAGGAATTACGTACCCATCCCTCTGAGAACAAGTTCGTACCGAGTCTTCTACTGTCGGTCGCAAAAATATTTGCTATATACACTTAGTGACTTACTCAGTCACGTGCTCTGTTGAAATTGCGCTAAAAGCTGGACTCGCTACAAACTTTGAAATTGTTCGAAATTACAGAGACTGAAGCTCTACCAACACCGAACTCGTTACAACATAGGTTGCTTAGGATGGAAAATCCACTGTCATTTAGGATTTATTTAATTTTTACTATGCTTTAGGTTTTCCGTTAATTTTTATATAATTTACTACGATGTGAGATAAATGAATTTAGCAGACAAGTTAAATCTAAATATAAATTATAAACTTACGTTAGTTAATCAACATTTTTGTATAAATTCAGGAATAAGCAAAAATTGCGTTTCAGAGCAAAGTGGCAGAAATCTATCGGGTGAAACATGTACTACTGTAACAGGTATAAACACTCTCTGCTTGTAAGCCTATAACTACCGTAAAATGAAACTTTAGACCCATAAGCATTAAATGGAAAATGAGCCTTTCTCTGATGATTTGTAAATATTATTCCAGATGGAAGTTAGCAGAATATGGATATTTTCTAAAAACCCTGCTCTTCTCGGGGATTTTCAGTTTTCTAATATCCTTCATTCCAGCGCTTCGATCTACTATATCCTCATATCGCCCATCACAGCTTTGACAAAAGTTAGCTGCAAGCGCTGACAAAAATACACAAATGTCCTTATTTCTTTTCACACCACTTGTTGTTGAATAGAACGTTGTTAATTGTGCGATCGTGCAAATATTCGTACATACAAGGTTTAAAAATCATCGTTATAGACTACTGCTTCCTGATATAAAGTTTCTCAAAGTTACAAGATCAGATATGCATAGTTTCAGACCAAACTTTAGCTTCCTATTGACTGGGGATGCGTGCCAGGTCTCTTGAGAAACTGTAAGCGTGTACCATTTGGTATTTGCGGCAGACTAATGACTATAAAATATTCGGCGGTTTGGCCTCGCGCCTCCTTCCTCTCCATGTATCACCCTCGGGCTAGGCCCGCCTACATCCACCGTCCCCTTCCGCTAGCCGCCAGAACATTTACTACAACTTCCTGTTCCGGTCCGTTGTTTATTCCAGACACAATTAACCCCGGCCCGCGCGATGCTCCTCTAAACGGGCGGTTCCCCCCTTGCAGTCTTGCCAACACCGCCGCCCGCGTCTCCTCCAGATTTATCGCCGGAGGAACGTCTCGCCCCCTAGGCCAGCCAACCTTACTCCTGCGGCCGAGTTTAATGCGCGCGTGTTGGCAGCACCCTCCCAGCGGTGAGTAATGAAACCGAATTACACGTGCTGTGGATTGTAGGCCAGGGGATGATAGGTTGGGTTGGGGGGTAGGGGGTTGGTAGATGGGCGAGACCTCTCGGGGAAAGGAAAACGACGATGAATCATTACGCGAACGTTGAACATTCCTCGGCAGGAAGAAAATGTGATTTGTGCTCCTCCCAGTGGGGTTGCGGCAACCCGACAGAGGCGTGAACAGCACAAAAAAATCCAGACGTAGTGCAACATTTTAATACTGAATTAATTTTGCGTGTTTGCACTGTGTGCAGGTGAACGCATGTGTTCAATAAGCAAACCGTTCAGATCAAATAAAATCTCTAACAGTGTCCATCAAAGTTTCGCTTATATCAACATTGTGGTTATAATTTCATTTGTTTATCTAAGACTTAATATGCTGTTCGAGTGTATTAGGAAAGACACTATTTTGACTGGTTTCAAGAACTGGTTAAAACATATTGTTACAAGTTTGAGGCATAAACTTTATATGTGGGCAATTCCCATTAGTTCTTTGGGATAGAGGTCTTATAATTACAAATAAATAGTTAAATTAAGTACTGGATTTAATAGCTCACAAAGCTACGAAATACACAAAAGAGTAATAAACTAGATCTCTCACAACACAATTAGTTATGCACACAATTACTCCTGTGTCACAGACACGTTAATTAACTTTGACAATTAAAGCACAAGAAAAGTCTACTATCAATTAATTAAACACTATAAATCACAATAAAATTCAGTCATATATCCAATCAACAGTATTTCTAATAATGACAATGTACAACCTTATCAGTCCGAAGTGGTGACGGCTCACCATGTGCTGCGCAGCACCCCGAGTGCACCGCTGTCTTCACTCTTGAGGTCTTCTGTTCGACTCCCGTCGCGCACCTCCTCTTCGCCTGTCAGCCCGCCGCAGCAGTCCTCTTGTATCGCCAAACACTGCTCCGA
>PNEQ01037922.1:0-50007 GCA_003012365.1 Medauroidea extradentata
AAGAAATTTGCCTCACTTTGTGTCAGTGACTTGTGTGCACGTCTGCAGACTTGCTTCACGGTCAGAGATTGGATGTTTTGACATTCGTGTGTCGTGGGGTTTTACACGCAAATCACAGACGTATGGTGTTACAGTAACCTTATTGTGATTGGTACAGTCAAATGAGAAACGTCACAGTTCAAAGGCACGCTGCCAATATATATGAAGCAGAACTGCAGACGTGCATATAAGGCACTGGAACAAAGTGGGGCAAAATTCTTTTCGCGAAAAGTTCATGTCTCTATGGATATTAAATCGTGGCGCGTACCAAAAGAGAACAAAACTCAGGTTGAGAAGCGGAAAAAAATAATACAAGGTCGCTTCCGCAGTGAAATGGGGCTTTTAGTTGACATTTCCATACCGGGCTTTGGCACAACCAATGATGGCAATAGCGCGCGAAGGTTTTTCGAAGATCCATTTGTGGCATCAGATATTACTGGAGTAGATGGAGACCTGATTCGACGATTTGGAACCATCCTTGAAACGGCCGCCATTGGGTACAGCATCAACACTGAAGTGTTCGACAAATACTGTTACCAAACAGCAGACTTATACATCCAGAAATACGCATGGTATTATATGCCACAAACTGTCCGTAAGATTCTGATCCATGGCACACAGTTAGTAAAAGAAGCATTTCTTCCAGTGGGAATGTTGTCCGAAGAAGTGCAAGAAGCCAATTGAATTAATACACTGACTACAATAACAGATATTCAAACCTTTCACATCTCTCCCAGAAAACATTATACATTCAGTTTCTGTGCAACCAAATACGCTATACAGGTAGTTTTCTGCGCGCCAACTTATATAGCAATCAGTAAAACATTCCGGGAGGCAGGGCATACTAATATAAAATATTTACATGCCCCCTCATTTCGACATGTACATTTAACATAGAAATTAGGTGTGCTACAAGGCCTGCATTCGCTCTATAAATGTGCCAAATTTCTTTAAAACATCGGTCATAAGATAGTACAAAAACATTTTTATTCGTGTGGCGTTACCACATACAACGACGTGGACGGCAAAAAAATTATCTTAACGGAATATTTAGTAATGGAAACATATACTTTTAAAATACAGGGATTAGCTGAAATTGGCTAAAATGCACTGTAAATATATGAAATTTTAATTATGAAGCGGCTACCATTTTCAAAATATGAGTTCGACCAAGTTTAAAAGTGCGTTTTTTAAAACGCTTGTAGATGCACTTCTTTTTTGTGAAACTAAACATTTCTCACGTCATTGTTCCTATAGAGATCAGATTAAAGATTTATAAGCCTTTAAAGTGCTAGCTTACAAAATGTTATAGTCAGAAAGATTTTAAGGGCATATTTTACATTCGCACGATTTACGTTTCATTACTAAACGTTGGGTTATAATTGATAAAATACTTTTATATGTACGGCATACCTATCTAAAATGTTTACACACCTATGCCTTTGGTAATAACCCTCTGAATCACTTGATTTGTATTATTTCACAGGTTAAGACTCCCATGGACTTATGACCTCAACTTGAGTACTTGAATATCAAACATGGTGGGAACAAGATATATTTTTTAAACGTGGTAAAACTATAATTGTTATAACTAATGCGACGTAACAAAAATATGGACAAAATAGGCTACGACTTTGATTTACGATTGTGATAGCTATTCTAAGCTACAAAATTTGTTTGAAGTTGGTTACTTGGCTTAACTGTTACTGAATATTATTGTAAGATGTTTTCAAAGCAACAATTGAAAAAAAAAATGTTATGTTTAATTTAACACGCCTTTTAAATAAGCTATGATGACCTTAATACTCATGCGTACCAAATTCGGTTGGAAGATAGGAAACTTTTCTACCTGTTCTTAGGAAAACAACTTATAAATACATTACTGTAATAAGTAATTGGTGACAACAAAAACCAAGTGCACGATATCTGTTCACTAACACATCGTCAAATATCCTCAACCACAACAATTTTATGATTGGTATTTTTAATAAAACATTTGGTATAAGTTACAAGTTTTGTACAAAGCGGTTGTTATGGCAAAATTCAGTCAAAATAAAATGCAAACGAAGGACTAGGTAAACTTAACTTTGTTTTCTAGTGGTTTAATTAGTTAATCATACTAGCAACAAATACAATTTGCAAAGATATTGGAGAACCAAGAAGATACGAATATTTTATGCAAATGTTTTCGAATTCGTTTACTCAGTTTATCCTAACGAACGAAGAAGTAATTTGACTGTTATTGCCTCGCTCGAGAAAGTTCTGTACTTATTTACAAGCACATCGAACACCTCAACGTAACGAATAACATTTATTATTTTTTTTAATAAAGCACGCCTGTCTAAACTTGACCAAGCCGTGGAATTGAAATGCGGAAATTCGCGAGCTGCTGTTAATTCCACGCCTCATCTCTGGGGAAATGTTGACTATATTTCTCGTGACTCCTCCCCACCCTCGCAGCACGGATGTGATATTTATACCGCGAACAGGAAGAATATTGTTATGACATGTCACGCTAGAATATATTTCATACGACAGGTGACTTATGAAATATTTATGGACTCTGACTTCCGGCGTAACGTTTTTGTGCATGTACATTATTTCTGTTACCATACCCCACAAAAAAACATGATATCCTTAAAATAAATGTGGAACTACGTACCCCAGGATAAACAAGAGATAAAACTGGAACACGGTGATTTAAATTAAAGTATTAGAAGCATGTGGCTGGTGACTGAATGTAGTGTGGTACAGTCGGAGGAAATAATTTGACCATCTAACTTAATCATCATCGTAATACAAGAAGTTTAACAACGTATATGTTTTAAAATATTTACTGTACTTATTTTTAGAGATTTTGGTCGGCACTCAACATCTAGATCTTTAGTGCTTGTGACGGGTGAAACGATGTGAGTGTGGTCTGACGCCGGACTGAAAGGGCGGGGTAACGGGAGATCCCCGAGAAAACCCGCTGACCAGTGGCGTCCAGCACGATTCCCGAATGGGAAAATCTGGGGACTGACCCAGTTGGGAATCGAGCCCGGATAACCTTCGTGGGGGGCGAGTGCTTTGACCACTGCTCCAACCACGACCCCTACTGTATTTATAAATATAAGTACTTTATATCTTACTTTCAAGGAATTTGTGGGTGAATTGGCTTCTAACCTACGTTAAGTCAAAATCAAGATTTAAAAATTTCACTAAGACGTGCTTACTTATAGTCATCAACCCTTGTTGCAGCGCTTTAATGTTACACATGCCAAATTATAAATTACAGGACGTTTAGGCTGCAGAGCGACAAGCAGCATTCTGTAACATTCATCATTATTTCATAAAATACCAGCATGACAGAAAGTCTCGTAGATGCGAGCCGACAAAGGGAATATTCCAGGTCAGTTTAGGGTCGTGTGCGCAGAGGCTACGATACAACCGACATACATGTTTGTATCGCCCTTAATGCGTCGATTCATGTAGAACTCGGATACATATAATATGTCTAGACAGTCGGCACCTTAATATACGAAAAAGGAACCACTAGCATATTTATTCACTAAACATAAGGTAAGATATCCGTAACTGTGCTAAACGTTTTTCAAAACCACTTCTGTTTGTTAACAGAAAACGCTCAAGGGCGATGAGGCAGACCATAAGAGCTAGACTGGTTCTTACGTCAACAACCGTATCGCCTTTATGCGCGGGATGCGTAAACGGCGTGCAGTTCTTTTAGTCGTTAGCTTTTTCCTATGGAACTACAAGCGGTGACCCTACTACTTTATTTACGGAAAGTGTGTAGGAAAGTCCAGCGCATGCTTCTGTATTTTTGTTTTATGCGGTTCCGATTGGTATTTTTTACATGACAGCAGTCTGAGAAAGCCGTTTTTATCCATTTTAAGGTCAACCGAAACTATGTTTCTAATCATATATATATATATAATAAAAAAACAGAGAATCATAGCTTTAATTGTATTTTCTTTACGTAGATAAATATTTCAAACACACGTTAAATACTGCTTCTTAAAAAAACTTTCTCCTAACATGCTGCAACAGTGTTCATGCGTCAGCTGCATAGATAGGACTCCTAAGATGGTGTTGAACAGCTGCAGAAATTTCCAAATGCTTGTCGCCCTGCGCGGTTACTTAGCATTGTACATTTGGACGATACTGCGAGGAGCCAGCGGAAATCCGGAACGCTTTTGTTGTTTGACAGGTCTGTAGTTCATGTAGGAAAGGGTTTATGTTTTTGATGGCAGGGGAAGCAGCGTTTTTAGCCCAACTGTATAATGTTATTGTGCATCAGGCGAATGCATGTGGGAAACAAATTATTCTGTATACTATCTGCTACGAACAAAGGTGACAGGTGGCTTCGCAAGCTTAAAGTTAATCGATACATCGATTACTTTATGAGTTTACATACTTGCTCTAATAGAGCCCATTTTACTATTTACATTTGCATGTCATTAAGAATAATAAACAACATTTTAAAATCAGGTGTTCCTAATTGCATCCTTTATTATTGGCAATCCACAATCTCATTATACTTTTTGACCTCTGTATGCTTTCAAGTTTCTCTCTGAAAGAGCTCGAAATGATACCTTTTGTCCCTCTCTTACATTATATTCTGTAGGGCTAAGTCACCTTTGGAGATATCGCTTTTCGTCGGCAAACATTCTCTGAATTGTGAAGAGGAAAAAGTTACTACAGGTAAAAAATTATCAGTAAATGTTTGTCACAGTTTTTTTTTTAGAATGAATATGCTTAATAATACATAGCAATAAGGATATTGAAGAAAAATCTATCTTATACAAACATTTTCTATACAGCGAGCTGACCAAAAATGTCAGTGGTAGGTTCGACATGTACTGAGTCATATATAATGTTATATAACATGTGATGTAGACGGTTTAAAAAGGTATTGGCGTGTACTTTGCACTTTCATATGTAACATTAGGTTATGAAATTATTGGTTAACCGCAGAATGTCTTTTATATGAGATCAATCAACCAGAAGACTGTAACGCCAGTTTGATGACGTGAGCTTGAGGCTAGTGTGATGCGTAATATGCGTGCTGTGTCGTCCGTACCGCTTTCGTACTTCATGGCCTCGAACGCGCAGAACACGACAGAGTTTACACAGGACTGTGCAGTCCAGCCGGTGGGTTGTTGAATCATCGAAATTTCAGGTTCTCTTCCTGCGGAGTTGTCATAGCAGGGTTCTGCAAATACTGGGTAGTTGGCCGAGGGATGTGTGGTTAAGGTGATCATTGGAAAGGAAGGGAGGGGTAGGATTATCCGCCAAATGGGATCGCGCGCTGTTGCGACCAGCTGTAAATATGCAACGAGCAATTAGCTGGCCCGTGTCCCAGCGCCCCTACCGTACCTCACCTCCCTCCCATAATTTTCCCAGCTCCCCCTCCCTCAATTCCCACGATCGTGCCGGGCTCGGATTCGATCATAAAGTGGCTCGCAAACCTGATTGCTTGTTTAATGCTCTGCACAGGTGCGGCGTCCTTCCTCCTACCGTCTGAACATCAGACTTCCGTCTATCTGGTTATCGTCTTGTCGTCTGGTGACTGTAGGAAGGTCCAGAGACCCGGAAATTTCGCTGGTTCAACGTTCAGCCGGCTAAACTCCACAGTCCTGTGTACACTCGGTCCTCATATACTTTTTCATCGGCTGCTGCTCTAGAGGGTGGCCAGTTGTACTGTGCTTTTCAAATAATTCTAATTCCGGTTCGGGTATGTTCATCGTGCTCTGCATGTACACCAACTCGCAGGCGCCAAGAACAGGCTGTGCAGCTTGCAAAATAAAGGTCCGTGGAGGAAAATGCACACAACTCACAGATTTTAAAATGTTTGTGGGCAACTCATTTTGTTGAATTTATTTAACAGTATATGCAGAACTGCAGACATTTTGTGGAATGCAGTAAACGAAGAGTATATACAGGACAGTAAATTCTAACATGCTGGCCATCGAACTAGTGAAATATTCCTTTCTCTATCTAAAGCTAATTTATGTATTACAGGGAAAGTAGCATAAATGAAAAAAAAAAAAAAACGTATATGTGGCATACCACTTGAAAATCTTAAACTATTTAATGTTATTTCATATTATGCATTTATAATCTACCAATTTGTATTTTTGTATTAATATGCCTGCGCTTATAAATTGGGATTTAAAAGTGCTATGTTAGAGAGTGACATTAGAGGACAACCCCAGAAATAGAATCCTGCCTATGTCATTGTAAAAATAATTTTTGCTACTCTCCATATCAGCACATTTCCCATCAGAAATGCGACTCAATTTATATAAATATAAAATTATAAAAACTGAAATATCTTTAATGTATTTCTTTAGTGTCTAAGTAAATTCCATAAATACCATTTTGTTAAAGCTGTTAAATATTACAGACAAAGCCTATGAGATGACATTGCTTTATTAGATGTCATTCACAGTTTAATGTATTACTGCGAGTCGCGACAGTCTGTCTGGGCGGTGTAAAGATACAGTGGCGGTGGAGCTATGATATCCCCCTACCCTCCCATTCCATGGCGCTGTGGCTGTCTGGCAGAGCGGTGAAATACAATACAGTGGTGGCAGAGCTAAGAGACCTCCTTGTGCGCTGCACGAATTGTATTACCTTCAGTGACGCCACAATAACAACCTGCACACCACGGTAATCGGAGAGCAGTGTAAGCTGATATATCAGCGGCATTAACAAAGAGGTTCGGCGAACATTGTGCCGCCCACTTGCGGTGGCGATCACCTGCTTCCAATACCGGATAACAGAAGGAGATCGTGGTCTGGAGTGTTCCTGTTCATTCTTTATCTCTTGGGGTGGTGCTTAACCTTGAAGCGACGCCTTCCAGGAGGTTTGAGATCAGAGACTTGCTGAGTGAATTCAAAATGTTAGAGTGAGTATACAAAAGGGGGCTGCAGCAGAGGCGACAGAGTTTTTGGCTGGCAGGTGCCTGGTGCGAGTTCAAGTGACAGTGACGAGTAGCAAGAAGTATTGGGTTGCGACTAGTGTTCGAGGGTGTCCGGCGAGTTGGACCACAGCAAGTAGTGGAAAAAATGTGTTTCTAGGCCACAAAAGATTCATCGGTATTCTTTCATTGGGTCCACCATTGTGAGTGACTAGAAAGACTTTCTATATACAGAGAACATATATAGACATATTATTTAGATTTCGTTGCCTGTATGTAAAGAGTAGTTAAATGTTTTGTTTGACATCTATTGTGATAAATCATTATATACATAGGTTTGTTTTGTATAGATAGGTCATCTGTAGGACTCAAACTGGGAACTTCGTCGTCCGAAATAAGCCTTAACGAATACTTTTACAGAAGTCATCATTATATAATTTTTTTCTTCCCTAGCAAATGTTTTTATAATAAAAATTAAGCCTTAAAAGTGCCATATTTATTTCCTTTGCCAAGTCTATTAAATAACTAGAAAACTATTCTTGCACAATAAATTAGCATATACATCACGAATTCGTAACTGGTAAAGTGCAATATGAAAACAATGAAGGTGGTGTGTATAAACTTAAGTACATCATTATTGATGGACGTAGCTAGAAAAATTATGAAACCACGATGTTTTTCTTAGACCATAAATTAAACATTATTTATTTTTGTTCACTCTCTACAAAATAATGGTATTTGTGTTAAAAGTAAAAATAAGAGAAACAAAAATAATAAATATTTCGTAAGTGTATTACTGTGTTACTTACGCAAATGTACTTTTGTAGGAAATAATTCGTCCTAAATGAATATTTTACAAACAATTTGGTATCTTATATATATATATATATATATTAAGAATGTGAATAAAATAATTTTGAAATATCAATAGTAATAAATTTATATCTCTTCTTGTGATTATAATTTTATCATTTTTAACTTAGTATGTCTTTCTGGCCTCTCCACGATTTTGCCAGCGAATATAACGAGTCAGTAAGAGCATAGCAGAGTTGCCAAAATAACACAGCCACGAAGATATGTCGTTCGAAACTAGCAAAACAGAACGTTATTACGGACGAAACAAGTTCGTCTTGCGTTATGATGTGAGAACACATTCGGGACTAGCCCCTGTAACCGCGCCATGTAAAATATTCAAGATACTCCAATAAAACAACAATACTCGAGAGACCTTGCTTAATAGTGGGACTCGCATATGTGCAGATATTTCTGACTTATTATTCAATGACCTGGTTAAGCATGACATTGTCAAATGGTCCACAGAGCAGAACATTCCATGGCCCTTACGTATGCGGTAGATCCGCAGCACACTGATATGCAGTGACTAAAACTACGTCACAAAGCTGAAAACTTGCATTTCAACATTTTTCGAGCTAACTGTTAAACATAATCCAAATAGATTCGAACAAAACTGAATTTATAACTTGTACGGTCTCTGTGATTATCTTCAAGACACGAAATATTGCAAAAATATTTTGAATCTCTTTAACGTGGCTTAGTAAGTTTCTATTCAGGTAGATTTGGATATGACAAACTACTGTCTGAATTTTATACAAATTTTTCACCAAAAAATGTGGGCTCACACCCGTTCATCTTCAATAGTTGCACGCTGCATATCGGTATCCACGCACGTAGGTTTACTTGTTTGTGTATACAGGCAAATATCACGTTAAGTTTCTTTGTTGTATGAATGTGTGGCCCTGAAAGACCTAACAGTAACGTCATAAGCATAGCAGCGGTTGTGTTCCAAAACGTCATATTCAAGTCTGGTATTGAATATAGCTTTAAGGCCACTGATTCTGTAAAGTACAAGGATAGGTAATTATATTTTGTTGTAACTGTTAATTTATGGAACTGGTTTATTCTGCTTATAATTATGTCTTATACAATACTACATGAGTAGATGACGCCAATGCCGTGATGATTAATTTACAAATTCCATGGCCGTTCCCTTCCACTATACGTACTTGAAAGTGTTCCTCTACTAATTAAATTTGGCTGTTTAAGAGCCAAAAATAATATAAATTGTAGTAAAAATAATTACAGAACTTTTCTTATTACATAATAATAATATGCGTCTCGTGTAAACTAATGTCAGCTTGCCGGAGTGATTCCGCTATTTCAAGATTCTGAAAATATTTTTAATTGTATTTTAGATATTTACATATGCATAAATTTAAAGCAAAGAGCACTTCGATATAATTCGAGTTGTTCGATAGATATGGAGGGATACTCGAAAACACATTTCACGTATTTTCACCCCCTTAATTATTATATTTCGAAACATCTTGGAGTCTTGTCTAAGTCATTTGTATACGTAAACATTTGAAGTAAAAATCACGACGATAGCCAATTATACAGACGATTCATAAAAATATTTTTTTCCCCTTTTTTTCCAGCTTGGAGGCCGAATTTCAAAAAATCCTAAAACTAATTTTTGGGTATTTACATACGCAGCTTTTTGAAGTGAAAACCAACACTTTATCCCGAAGGAATCGATAGATATCGATAGTTGATAGGAAACACATTTATGATCTTTTGACCCACTTAAATGTTTAATTTCTAAGAATCCTGGAATTGGCTAATATGCAGTTTTATGTGTGTCCCACTGAAATAAAAATCACGATGATACGCCATCGGGTTTGATCTCTATCGACGTTTCTTCGAAAATACATTTAACCCCTTTTCACCCCTTCAGAGGTCGAATTTCGAAAAATCCCTTCCTAGTGCTCGTGTATAACCTGAGGGGAAACCACACAAAAGTTTCACGACTCTAGTGGTTTGAACTGCAGTTAGATTTGTCAGTCAGTGTTCTCTTTTATATATAGAGATGTCACAATAGCACTGTCAAGGAACTTTTATAATATTTTAATAATATTCGTTGAAGTACTTTCAACCGGAAAGTTATTTTAATTAGAAAAGGTTTTATTCTTAATTAAGAAACTACTGTAATTGTCACGTATTCTCCTGAATTATCTTCAACTTTTCTTAAACCATTTGTACACGCTCCTCCGACTGTCTCAATGAAATTTATGAAATAAAATTGAATGAACTGCTATTTCTTGAAACTCAACGTGTGATAAATCTCACAAAAAGCTATAAATACGATAAAATAAAAAATTAAATAATTGTTATTTTAAAAAAATTTAAAAGTGCATTTAACTTTGAGACATTGTGGAAAATATAATTCTTATCGATACCTACGTTCATAAATAGTTTGTTTTCATATCGTGTTCATTACTGCATACTTTTCTTCAGTATTGAACGATTGTGAGCGAAAATTCAATACAGAATTTAAGTAGCTTTCCAAACACTTCGGTTTAAGTGAATCACAAATCCGAAGAACTCAGTCACGGTTTAAGGGTGCTGTCTTCATGGTAGCTATTGCATATAAAACAGTATATTCCTACAAATCGACATAGGTTTCGCATAAAGTTGTTTGTTTTATGCGATTGTGAAACGGGATATATTCATGATTGTTTTATCTACACTAGAGCTACAACAAATATTGATTAAATTAGTAGTTTGGATATTTCGTTATCAATTGTCACGACTCTTCGCCGTTTTTGGTTAAAGGGCATTCTTTGTTTACTGACAATTGGTACACTAGCCCACAACGGTTCCAGTATCTGCTAGAAAACAAAACGGGCAAAAAGAAAGTGCATGCCAAAATTCCCAGAGAAAGTTGGGAAAGGTGACTGTGTTTTGTGCGTCGTACTGCAACAATGCTCGCGGAAAAGTGGCATGATGGACACAATATGTGCATGTTGTCAACTATTAACAACCATGAAATGCAAGTAACACACAAAATTGATCGCAAAACAGGGTAAATAATCAAGAAACATGCGTCTGTCCAGCTGCACAACAATAAGAACGTTGGCATATTCGTCCGCACCGATATGCAAATAAGCTTCTTGGAGAGTACATGAAAATTTTTTAAGTGGTACAAAAATCTTTTTTTCCACATTTTATACATAACTGTGTACAACTCCTGCTTTTTGTACAACCTGAAAACAGGGAAGAAAATGAGACTCGTGGATTGCACAATCAACCTCGTAAGGCAGCTATTGGGAGATTTTGTCAATATAAGGACATCTCCCAAAAGTGGGCGCCTACCTGATGTAATTGCAGTTGTACCAGATCCTTTGAGACTTACAGGCAGGCATTTTCCTGAGCCCGTTCCTCCCATATCTATGAAGATGATGCCACAGAGCCAGTGCTTCGTGTGTAAGCACACTGGGAAAACGCTGACAGAGCGGAAAGAAACACGTTGGTATTGTAGCTCCTGCAATGTTGGATTGTGTATTTTCCGTGCTTCCGTGATTATCACACACTAAAAATCTTGACGAACACAGTACTTTTCAATATGTTTATACTTGTGGTAAACACACCTGTAAGCATAGCAGGGTTGTTAGTTTCGTTTGGTACATGTGTTGTGTTTCGCAAAAAAATAATAATAATTGACGACATGAAGAAAGTGAAATGATATAGTTGATTAGTCACATTGTTTCACGAAACACACATATTTTATTTGTGGTTATTTATTTCTATACCTGTAACTTCGAAGATGCATGAATATTTATAAAGGTTTATTTCAATGAAATGTAAAGTGGTTTGTCGGTGAAAACATCGAACAGTTTGTAACATTTCCAACATTTTATATTGTATTATTACTTATGCTAAAAGCGAAATTTTTTACGTGAACGTGTACTTTTATGATAATTTTCAATTTAGTAGTTTTATATATGTGTTTATACTTGTTGCAAATATTTCGTCGAACATTGAAAAAATGAAAGAAAGTGACCAAACATTATGAAATATAGCATTTTATAAAGTTTTATTCTTCTTTATCTTTGGTTAACTTTTTTGTGCATTTATTATAGCATTTAGAGAAACTTATTAGCAATCAAAGACTGAGTGTAAAAATTAGGGGATGAAAGTGTAACAAAACCGAGTCTCTATTACTGTATGCATTGCGTTTATTATCATAATTTTCAAATTTGGAATTTTTTTGTGTGTAATTATTACAGTCTCGAATGTGGAACAAATGTTTAGTCGAAAATTGAAAATCATAAAAGCAAACAGAAGAGCATAATTATTAGAAAATATTTTACACAACTTATATATTCACCAATTTTATTTGACTTTAAATATTGTAATATCAAATATGAGTTGCTATTTGCAAGAAAATATTTCATAAGCTATGGTAACAAAAAAACAATAAAATAAATGAAAAAATCTGTGTTGAAAAATAAAGTGAAAATAATGACGATAGCTATAAATTAAACCATTATATGTGTTTGTGTATGCTTTTTACAGGCAGCAAGGAGAACCACATGTTTCATGAAAAAATTGAAAGTCATGAAACTAAGTGATAAACAAGTTCGCAAGCAAAAACATTGTTCTCTTTTTATATTAATTTATTTTATTGCATACAGTTTGTTAGCCTGTGTATGAAAAATGAGTTACTTGCATTAAAATATTTCATAGGTTACAGTACTGAAAGTAAATAAAGTAATTTTTGAAAAATATTATTTGGTGTGTAAAAAATTGTGAATATTCAAATTAATTTTAATTTTAATTATTATATACTTATCAAAGGCTGCAAGGAGAAACACATGTTTTATAAACATTATATAATGCATGTAAAAAGAAATGAAACATTGATGTAGCTGTAATAACATTGCATTGTCGAAATTTATATATTTAATTATATAAATATTCTTAAAATCAAAAGTGAATAATTATTTGCAACTGAATGTTTCATAGACTACAGATATGAAAGACATGATAGTAAATAAAACATATTTGATTTTTTATAAAAATATTGTCAATATTATAGTAACATTCAAATGCAGTTATTGCAAGCAACAAAACATAATTTATGAGCAAAAATTGTTCCACAGCTTTGATAATTTTCCATTTATATCATAATTATTTGATAAAAAGATACTTATCTACTGGCGTTACATGTTTCATACAGTAATGAAATGTATGAAATGAAAAAGGAATGTATTTGCAAATGTATTGTAAACATACATTGTAGTTATCAAATTACATGCAATATGTGGCCCCTAGGTAATACGAGAAAAAGTTAAAAATAAAAAAAGTATGTGTTTCATTGAAAAAAAATAAAAGGCATGAAACTAAACGGAGACACCAGTTTACTTGTTTGTATTCAAGTATAGTATGGTAATTTTTCGGTTAGGTGATATTTTTGCACATTTATAATTCTTGAAAACTGTATGAATGTGTATTGTAATACAATTATGTTTCATTCTGTCATGAAAGACAGAAGTGCAAGTAATAATTAAATTTACGTGCAAAACATTTACGAAGAAAACAAAAGCTTACGACTGATTTAATTTATCGATCCTGAATTTACTAAGACGAGCTCCTAAAGTAAAAAGTAGTTTAATGTTAAATAATAACAAATATTTAAAAAACAGGAAATGATGAAATCAGTTCGTTTATTACAAAATTTTACAAGTATAAATACAATTATTACTTTTTTTAATTTGTATATTTTCTAAGAAAAACCTTGCTCTCAGACCTATTTGTATGTACTGTACAATTTATGTATAGCCTACTCACCGAAGGGTTAAATAAAGTTACGCTCACGTACATTTATGCTATATAATTTCTTACTTATGCAGAAATCCTGTTTCTAGCAAGCTTTTAAATAAATCAGTAATGAAACCACACATTACTCGGAAGTTTCGAGTGTCTGCTAATAAAAATAATCTTTAGCTGGATTGTTGTACTCTACTTGCTTAAAACAGAGTGTTTATCGTAATATTTGCTTGGAAATATTTCATGTAATTAGTGACCGAAAAAATTAGCCGGATCTCTGACCTGTAGGGTAGCTTCCAAGAACATCTGTGTACTCAAGCAGACAAAGGCTGCTCATTGACTGCTCGCTGATACAGTAATGCCACATGATTGGACCTGCATTTAATTACTTGCACATAATTAGTTCATCGCCCTTGAGGTGAACTCAGATGGGTCAAGCACCAAACCAATCACGAATATGAAACGATGTTACAGTTGCTTTGATGATAGCTTGTGCCCGAAGGAAAATGCGATTTTTTCAGGTCTCTAAGTAACGTATAATTAATTAGGCCAAATGCCAATTAGCACATTGTTAGAGCCACTGATTTATGTTGAAAATAGTTTTGGACGCTCACATCTGCCGATCCGCTTCATGGTTACTGGAAGCATGTCTTCGCTCAGGGGGGTCAGCCATTTGACTGTGCCAATGAGAACTAGGTGACACGTTTGTCATTTTCTGGTAAAATCCCAAGACACTAAAAAGCCCTATCCATAAACGGCTTTCGAATAACAACCAACTGCTCACCAATGCTTTCTTTATGGGTATAGCAGTTGGTTATTGTCTTTGGAAAGCCGTTTATAGAGAGTTAAAAACATCCAATCACTGGCCATGAAGTAAAGTTGTACAGGGTGCGGCAACATAACTGCCTTTATTTACACGATAGTAAAACCTATTATATGAATCATAAAGTTCCATTTTAATTTGTATAATGTATTTACTAGTCTAAAGTTTGGCTTGACATAGTTTTGAAATTCAAATCAGTTAGGTGACTCCCCCCATTGTCCATACACTGAGTAAGCCGATTTCTGGCGTTTCTCATGACACTTACTAGCATAGCAGTGGGTAAGTTGGCAATTTCTGCCTTGGACGGTTGACATAAACGCCGGATATAAAATAATTCCACTCAAAAAATTCACAAGGTACCAAATAGGGGGAGCGGGTATGCCACTCCAAACCGCATCTTATGACCTGAGGCGCTCCGGGAAGTCAAACGACGACCTTGAATTGTGGGCTGTTGCCCCGTCTTATTAGAATCAAATATCCCCAAAGTCATATTCGTCAAGCCGTTCGAAAAGTACACCTCGACGGCAAACGCAAGCTCCTCACTGTTCCAACACATGATGGCGACTGACCACGTTGAGGAACAAAACTTTACACCCACGCCTCTCTAATGAGACCATTTTCACCCAGCTACAACATTTACAGCCTGAATGTCGCACATTTCAAAAAACGAAGTTACGTTGCCGCATCCTGTAGATGTGTAAGGCACTGAAACAAGATATAGCACAATTATTTTTTACCAAAACTCAGTGGCCTTACACATTGTGTAGATTTTAAATTTTATGCTAGTGATACACGCTGAGTGAAGCAACGCACGTAGGAAAAAAAAATCAGCTGTTTTTTTTTTTCAGAGTATAAAGCTTTAGGGACGTTATTCGACGGAAGGCACGTCGGTAGGCGGAAACACATTCCGTAACCGCCATTCGCGAAAGGCAGAGCGCGGGATATCAGGCAACAACGCGCGAGTCATTATACACGTTGGTGACGACGCTGAATGACCGCAGTATGCGGCGCGGTGGACCGCTCCTGAACCAGTTTACGCGGATGTTACCATGTTCACGCGTCGGCCACTCACTAACGTCGTTACGCCGACATCACAACACGTTTCAAATGAATGTACGCCGCGCTTGGTCGTAAACGTTCGTAGTAGATTCCCAATAGCTCCCGCTAGCACACTTCCGCAAACCACACTCTGGTCGTTTGTACAGCCGACCATTCTTTTGTGAATATGTATAAACGATGGGCAAAACTTTCAGTGCTACAGCCATTTTCTTTAGCTTTTGGTGATGCCAACATAATATGTTATTTTCAGATATTTTTTAATTTTTTATTTTAGGAAATACATCCCTGGAACACAGTACATCAAGTATTTAAATGCAGCTCAGTATAAGAAGCTCACATTTTACTCTGTTGAGATTAAAGTTATCTAGATTTAGCCACTAAGTAAACAACAAATATTGAATAATTTATCTTTTAAAATGATGATAGATAATTATTGGGTTTAACTCAGAATTTATTATAAACTTTACGTTGCTGGAATTTCCTACATGTTTCTAACCTATTTAAATATTTTACAAACTACTTTATGCATACATTATGTTATGTATATGTATGGTACACATAATTCTTTGCATACTATCATTCTTTCGTGTTTATATTTGAATGAGTGTGTGACTGTATGTAGGTGTGTGCGTGTATGTCTGTGTGGGCTGTGTGTCGTGTGTTCATGTGTCCTAAAACCATTTTAATCCTTAAAATTAGGAAACATAGTATCTAGAACTCACATCTGAAATTAAAATCATAATTTAATAATTGGTGGCCACATGAATGCTTGGGGCGCTATGTTGTATATCTTATTAACATTTTCAAATAATTTGACTGCATATAATTACGGTACTGACTTTGGAAACAGAAACTTGCACAGCTTGTTTCCTCTTTGGTCTTCAGATATTCTTTTTAAATAAAAAAAATTGCAGACTGCAAACTTATCAAACATCACCAAACTTGTCGATGAATCCATGCAAACATTTTTACCCTTATGCCAGATAATTATTGCAGTATTTAACAAGCGATTAAAAAATATAACCGCAAGGCCTGATAGTTTTACGCCATATGCGGCAAGGCATTCAGACCATCGAGAATATACAATTTGTCATTTGAGATCGGTTTTTTAAAATAATGAGTTGTTTAAGAAAACCTCTAGGTTGCTGGTTTATTTTGTAACTTTTTTCAGCGTTGCTGCATTTTGTGATAGTATTTTAGCGGTTAGGCGAAGAACATAAAGCAAGTTTCTCCATAAGGGAAGGCTCTGGTATTAAGCCTCAGTTTCACGTATATGTGCTCAAATTTTGGCGTGAAAGCTAGCAATGATTACTGCAGAGTGGTATTTTGGACAAACCAACACACGTAGCTCAGTTTACGTGTGCTGAGAAAATGAAGGCTTGAAAATATTTCAAAATCAAATATTCCGTTAGAAGTAACCTGTAAAAATATTCAAATGAACATAAAATTAATCGTTGTGTATATAGTAATTCTTAATGTATTTGTATAAATACTAAGGAAATTAGTTATAAAATCAAATCAACGGAGAAAATTCTTTGAGTATGTATATTAAGTGAAGATTTAACATCGCTATTTCTAGGAGAAAGACGGACTGGAGAGACAATGAGACTACAATTAGCGAGCTCATAATAACAAGGCTCTTGAGCACATGAGGGATAATATGGGGAGAGGTTTCAGTAGGCACGTACATGAGAGGGAAGGTCAAGGGACAATGTGAATAAACGGCGTTAGTAACGTTCCTTATTTAACGTTATCTTAACAGTAGAGTTGTTTCTATACTTTGCTGTCCAGTAGGTTAATCCTGTTTTACAATTCGCCTTTCTGATTTGGAGTCTCGCTAAATCACAAATTCAAATTCCTGACGTTTACATTCTAGTATTGGAGCGAATTCAATTTCTCTGTTTTTTTTTATGTTTCTTTTACAGATTTGTTTGTTTCTATGTACGGTTGTTATACTTTTTCTTATAAATTATCTGAGGGTTTCTTTTTCATGTATTTCCCTATGTACCGCTTTACTTCCTTTTATTCTTCTATTATACTTTTCTCAGATTCAATTTGAGCTATCCCAGCGCAGGCGGAAGAGTGGTTCCTCGCTGGACTACCTGGAATGTGAAGTCTCCAGACCATTAGAATATTAATCTCATACTGTTCGCATTTGTATGTGCTGTCAAATGTTTGTAAATATTTTTTGGAAAACAAACTAATTTATTGATCAAAATAAATCAATCAATATGGACAAATGGGGCTTCATTACATGTGACGCAAGGTGTGAGTGCGGACAAAATGAAACCACAAGCCACATGTTACACTAATCTCTGTGTATAACATCTTGTACAGAAGATCATCTCCTGCAAGCCACCTCGAGTGCCGTGGTCATTGCTAAACCATTGAATACGTGTAATGTGGAAAGACACGATAGTTGATCTTACATGTCACAATTTATTTATTTGTCTCATTTGTACGTAATATGAAAATTTATATGTTTCCGATTCAAGAATATTAAAAAAAAGGAGCATGTGAAAGTATGGACGGGTTGGCGGGAGTACCCCGAGAAAAACCACAAAAAAAAACTATAAACTGTACAAACTTGTAAATTTGAATCTGATTTCTAAAGTAACGTTAATTGCCCGCGTGAATATAGTACAATTGAAATATTATCTTTAAGTGAGAAGAATATTCCTTTTCCTTTAACTTTAAAAGTATAAACCTTCTAATGAAACAAGTTCAATAAGTACACTGAAATCTGCAAAACGTATATATGTAAATTCATGTTTTCTGAAAATATTTCCGCCTGAAGGCAGCTAGTACACTCATATTCATCATGAAATGCCAACTGTGTAATTAAATGCGTTCCACAATTTTAACCACGTTTTATATCTCTGCATTCATGGTAAATAATGGTGCGTTAAACAAATTCTGATTTTAATTAAAATAGACTGCAATAATGTGTAATATCATTCCACGTAATTATTATTGTATTTAACCATTGATGAAAGATTGTCACCGGTTAGTCTGCCAGTTTACCGTTCAATGCATTACGGTATGTAACAGTTCTCAGAGAATCCACAAATTATTATAGTTACTGAATAGTTATTATCTATATCAAGCCATACTTTCCGGTATTAAAGCCAATTGTATAGTATTTTTATTTTGTTATTTGAAGAAGATTAAACCAGCACTTCCTCACGGTAGATATATGCAAGCAAACGATGTCGGTTTCTGTAGAATACAGATACTTTAAAGTCTGTTTTACAAAATTTTTGTTTTAATTTTAAATGGTTTTGCTTCTCATCGACAGCGAGGTCATTAGAAACGGTTAACACCCAACTTTACAAAGGCCAGGAACTAGGAAAGGAATCGGCCGTGGCCATCGTTAAGAAACCATTCCAACATTGGTTTAGAGCGATTTGGGAAACTACGAAAAACCGAAATCAGGAAGGCCAGAGCCGGAGATATAACTCTTGTCCACCTAAATGCGAGTCTAACGTGTTACATCGCGTGCAAAAAAAAACTTACTTTTGTATTTTTAACTGAGTAGTCAAGGAGGATGCTGAAAATATGTCTACACATCAGCATTACGTTCGCTTATTCTGTGTGTAATTTTGTATCCGCTGTTTCGTATAACTTTGATGAAATTTTGACAGCTACTTTTGGATAATAGTTTTAATATTTTGTGACACGTGGCACAATACAAAATAAAATGTACAGTGCAAATGGTAAAATGGACATCTATGTTACAATTTAGAACCTCCATAGTCTTGCATTGCTCATAAGTCATTGTGAAATTTAAGCTGTTTGAAACAGAGTACAGTTCGACCACTCAAATCATTAGTTTTTGGGTTTTCAGGAAAATAAACTGATATTCTGAGTCGAGTATTTTAAAAAATGTATTTGATCATTATAGTAAACGTTTGAAACTTTCGTCACCAAACGACATAAAAACCAAAATTTTGAGTGGTTAATGTTACCCCTAAAGGTCAAAGTAACCCCGATTTCCTGCATGCAGAATTATTACTAGGCGTTGCACATTTTTCATTAAAATGCGACAGACAGTTACTATCATTAAATTACAAACAGCTCTACCAGTTTTCCCATAACGACACTTGAAAGTCAAAATTTGCATGATCCTAGTTCTTATAAGCCGCCAAAAGTATTAACAAAAATAAATTTAAAAGTTCACACTGAAACTTCATATCAATGGTTACTACTTGACATGTTTTAAAATATATTACAAAATGTTTTTTGTAATTTTAAAAAAATTCTGAAAATTTAAATTGTTTGCCTCTTATAAGTTTCACTGTGAATTTTGTACTTTACTTACTTTCATTGGTTTTTGCGGCTTGTAAGAAATAAAAACGTGCAAATTTTGACTTTGAAGTGCCATTATGGAAAACTTTTTGAGATAATTTTTTGTAAGACGAGAATGTACTCGCAAGTAACGTCTAAAAAACTAACACGATTTCTTTAAAGTATAAAATTACTATTTTCCCCGCTTGGATGTCCATAATGGTGCTATTTTTCCTGGCAGCCAAATTGTATGTAGATATTCAGTGATATATCTGTCATTTAACAACTGTGCTATAATTTTTAGTTTCATCTACACACGAAAATACTTTAAGAACACCACGTTTCACGAGCTTCAAATGCGTAAAATTGAGTTGAGAAATACGTTTATTTTACGAAACTATTCCGCATGTTCAAATCGTACCAAGCGGGAAAATACATTTATTTTACGAAACTATTCGATAAGTATGAAATGACGTCAAGACACCGTGCTAATTTAAAAACACCTTTTCTAAGTATTCTCTATCGAGCAAGGTGGCGCAACGGTAACATACTGTACTGGCATTCGAAAGGACACGGGTTCGATCCACGGCTCCGGCCATCCTGATTTCGGTTTTCCATGGTTTCTCGAAATCACCTCAGGCGAATGCTGGGATGGTTCCTTAACAAAGGTTATGACCGAGTCCTTTCCCAGTTGCTGCTCTTGTGTGGAGTTATGTGTCATCGTCTTTAATGACCTTGTTGTCGACGACAAGTAAAGCCCAAATACCTTAACATCTAAGCCCTCTAACATAATGCCGAAACAATTCACACACTCAACTGATATGAATTCGCTAGATGAATAATAACAGGCACTTTATAAAGATGCTATAACTATCACATACATTTTAATCATTATAGTTACTGCTGACAATACGAAAGATTTCTTCAATTTAAATAGCTACTCTCTGAAGACAACAATGTTGTTGGGGTAATGTTGATTATTATGAAATCAATCATTCGAAACCAATGTCGTGTGGGAAATGGAAAATATGTCTGTTTTTGTCACTTGTATAGTTTCCTAAATATGCATTTAAAGTGGGAGGGGGGATGTTATGAAACAAAATTTCACTACTTTTCTGATAATTATATTTTAAGCCTAAACGAGAGCAGGCGTCATACAATATGTTTTCCTGTATTGTTTAAATTTGTTTTACTATGTGTTATGTTGACTTTTTTCAAGACTAGAATATAAACTTGAAGCTAATTATTATATTAAAGAAATTTTTGTCCATAAAATAACTATCCGGAAACAGGTAAATTTTGTAAACGTTGTAAAACCTTGCAAACAAACGTAGTCGCAGATTTATTTTTATATTTGCTCTAGTTTAGAGTTTTAAAGAAATAGTAATTTTGCTAATAGTAGAAATAATGGATAATGGCCATACATATTTTCATGGGAATTATAATCGTTTGTCTTTCCTTTATGGATTAAATTCTGCATATTAGTTCGATGTACTGTGTTGATGTTTCTTCCTATGAGCGTGCATGGTTCGTTTGGAACATACTGTTTCATCTAAAGATTCCTTAAAGCGTTAATAGTATGTGAAAAATACTGGAATAAGATCATCATAATATTTCGCTCCCTTTTTCGTAGCCTATCAAAATTGTGTATTTTAACGTTTTGCCTTCCGTACAAATAAACGTAAAAAAAATTGTAATTAGTCACCATACGTAACGAATCGCTTGGCCACGAGACACTGTAGTTTCACTCCTGAACCAGTTTAGGACAAGAGACGAAGGAAACTGCTGACTTCAGGAAGCCTGTCTTATATATCAACCATTCCAGACACAACCTCATAGTCAGTAAAGATAACGGAAAGTTTTGGTGTAGGACGAGCGCATGGCACAATACGCCACACATTTCACAGCTACGAACAAGAGAACGGTTAAAGCTATTGTAGTGGTGTTCCTTTTAAAAATATATTTAGCTCATTACGAACAACTTCCTCACTTTCATCCCCCATCTAACTTCAATAACAAAAATGTTTGTCACTGACTAATTTTTTAATGTTTCAGTTTCTTAGAAAACGCACGTAACGTTAGAAAAAATATTCTGTGCAACTAACAAAACCAAAATTTGGCCTTCAGATTTCGTTGTTGGCATTGAGATATATGAAATTACACAATGTAAAAGTCTGGATATGATTTTGCTATTGATTCGAAAGTTGTGATGTGATACATTTAAGGATGCACGAAAACAGTACTAAATTCAAAATCTAAATCCTGTCTCTTTAAATCAGTAAAGCAATTAAACATCGTCTATGTCAGAATTCTTTATTCCTGATCTGTGACTGATTTTAAAATTATTTTCTAAGTTTTCTTCAGTAATTTCATTAACTGACAGACTTTGGCAGTATATATTTTCTATAAGCTGTTCGTTGTCTTCCTCTCGGGTTAAATCGAAAAGCATTATTATCGGTCCTCTTTTTTTTTTTTTTTTTACTTTCTAGCTTAAACCAACATTCTTTGATTCTTGCATTACTTTTAAGACATTTCTAGTGTTTCTTGGTTGCCTGCATCAACCATTATTTCGCCTCTCCGAGCTGGGCGAATGTTTCTGAGTTGTAGACCATCACAAGCTGGATTTACATTTTCCCTTATTAGGTTTTTTGTCTGCTCACATATTGTGTGTGCTCATCCTTTGGGGAGCTATACCACCTTCTTTAGCGGCGGTGGCTTCACGTCAGTTTTCTTGAGAACTTCTACATAACTAATGTTGAGTTCATTTTGTTGATCTTGTTGTAATTCAGGTGTTGGCCTCTAACTTTGCTGCCTTAGCTTATTCTTTATTTCAGTAACCATCAGAGCATGGCTTGTTACAACCTGTTGCATTAACCTTTGCATTTCGACACTCCGTGGAGTCAGGAACTTGATTGCTCTTTCGTTATTTTAGAATTTGTATCCTGTATAGTTAAACACATTCTGAGTGATTTCAGTCATCTCCTCTGTTGTTTGTTGACCGTAGTCAAATCCCATTCGGGCATTACCTCTGAATAAGCCGACTATCTTTCATTGTTTCTTCGTTTGCCTCTTTCTTTGTCTTGCCTTTCCAGAGACTTCGAAGGCACTTGTGATGTCATTGTAAGTCACTTTCTGACATGTTCTTGTCTCCTTTTCTTTTGCTCTGATCTTGCTTTAAGAAAGTATATGGAAACCAGGGATTCTCTTTCCTCAACGTCTCCTCCTTCTCCCCTTTATCCAGCTTGATCTTCCTCTTCTTCTCCTCCATCTACTGCTCCTCCACCCACTGTTTTTCCTTCTTCAGTTTCTCCATTTCCGTCACTCTCTTGTGCTTCCTCGTATGTATCTTCCAGACACTGTTGTAATGTATCATGGCGTATAGTAGACATCAGGTACCAGATATTTTGATACCATATCTTCTACTTTGAAGTCAGCTGGAGTGTATTCTGTTCAACAGAGTGGTCGTACAGTCTTTGTATTGCCGCGGCCACTGCTCCAAAACTTAAAAATGCCTGGAAAGCTTTCCTCCTTTCACTAAGAGATTTTGGTATCGGTACACGTACTGCTGCTTTTCGCAACCAACTTCCACTTATAACCTATTTTCATCTGCTGATTGGTGAAGCCATTTTAGGATCGTCAGTCGTAGACATTTTATCCTACAAAATGTTACAAACACAATAACACTCAAAATAATGTCCTAAATCACAAGTAGCATTTATCATAGTTTATCTAGCTATGATCAGTTAACTTTTCACACTGGGTGAGCCACCAATGGAGACTCGGGACCTAGGGTCAAAGGCCCAAGGCAGACACTACATTTTAGGCCACCACTTAGCCGGTCGAGGTATTTATTGCGAGACACAAGCTTTTTATAAGGCCGACTTATTTGTCTTGACTCGTTGCCACTACCGAACCGCGCTGAGGTCAGGTCAGCTACGTAGTGTCGTGTTTGCCTACGGTTCAGTGCTACCTTTGAACATATTCAAAGATACTACTCTTAACCAGGCCTAACTTACACACACTATGCAGTTATCGAATACTATTGTGATGACCGAAGTTCTGCACACTGATTAGGGGCCTGGGTAGACGGCCACCTTAATATAAACTATCTTGTCACCGAGGGAAAATGTGAAAAGAAAAAGGGAGGCGGGGTTGATGAAGGCGGAATGGTTAATGAGGAGCGAGGGTAGATATATATTTTTTCAACAGCTGCTGGCGGTAGCAGTTTTCTGACCGAAGGCCGAGGTTGGTCACAGGTGTGCTCTTGCGGGAGTGTGTGCCGTGCGATCCACACGGTCGCAGCCGCGCCATGAGCCGCGGTGTCCAGGGACGTATAAAACATAGGCGGTCTGCGATACACAGGCCCCGTGCTAGTTATTACGGCGATAAAAGCAATCTTCTGATTTATGTGGCTCCTCCCGTGGCGGGGCCCAAAGCCGCACATTTGTTTACCACTGAATTACCCATCCCGGAAAAGTTGCCGCAGTAAATTTAATACAACGTTATAATATACGCCCGTGGACCTGACGGAGATGCAAAACACGCTTTGCACGGATTTTTCAACTAGCACTTGCTGCGTGAGCCATATAAATTAAAAACGCTTTAAGAGATGTGTAAACGAACCTTAAAGGACAAACCAATGAAAATCTCGGCAGCTAATGAGTACTTAAGGGTACCGTCAGCCTGTAGCTTTACTGCATTGAAACGAGCTAGTTAGGCTGCGTTTGTGTACGTGTTACACAGTATCAACGGAGTGCTAAGGGTGCTGTCGGCTGGCGTATGTAATGTAGTATCACCTCTAGCCACAAAACATGCAACTAGCGTGGAGAACTTTGATAGTGTTAAATTTTCTATGGAACTTTAAGCTGTGAACATATACTTTTATTTATGAAATATTTGGTTTAAATTACAAAACAATTTTTATAGAATACGGTAGGAGTTTTCATACATACGACAATATGAAAAGGCTCTTTTTTTAACCGTTTATAAATACAGAATATCGTGTTCCGATAAAGCGTTCCTAATCTTTTAACAGTTAGAAATGTTGATTGAAGTAGTTTAAGTGTTCTATTTGTAGATGTATACAAACGCAATGCGTGTTGAGATGTTTCTTCAAAAAATTAATAACTGCAACTCGCTGCAAAGTGTTTCAAGAGCAGGTAGAAAGGAACCTTAAGGGGATTAGTACAGGAAAGTGGAAAAAAATTGTTATACTGCAGAAGGTGCCTTTTAGAGTGCATGAAGTTGTGTGTCCTCACAGCAAAATCGGTAGTTGCAAGTGACATTATGAGGAGTTTGTGATGACTTAAAAAGTTTACGCAAACTTTCAGGACGCCTGTTCGTGAGCACGTGTCATTGTCAGTACTGTAGGGAATAAAAACGAAAGCTTTACTCAATGACTTGAAGTACTTATATCACTGATTGATATTTCAAGTCATTAAGTAAAATATTTATTTTCATTCCCTTCCTCAGTCATGATGACATGACGTAAAACACGAGTTCACGAACGGATATTCTGAAAGTATGCGTGGACTTATAAAGTTCTCACAAACGCCTCATAAATGCAGTTGCAACTATAGGTCGTTCGGGATAAAGTGAACACTAAAAATGTTACCTTTGAAAAATATCACTAGCCGTTACTGCACATAATTGAACATTAACTATAGTTGCCTTACTGCTTGTATGGTTGGCAGCGAAATCACGCAAAATAGTTCCTTGTTTTTTTCTATTTAAATACAACAAAACTGAAAAAAAAAATATACGAAATCAACATAATTGTATTTTATATAATTAATAAACATGTTTTATTCTTTATTATGTGGATTCCTACCGCCTTCACAATTTATGTTACACGCGCAAACATAAAGTGACGTGTCCAGAGACGTTCGACAGTTCGCGTCGTTAGCCGTTACGCGCGGAAAGATACGAATTGGCTGAAAATAGAATTCAGGCAGGGCTTTTTCGAATGCTCACTTTATCCCGAACCACCTATATCAATGTTGTGGTGAGGACAAGTGACTTCCTGCTGGTAACAACAGTGGCTACTCTAAACGGCACCATGTGCGGTTTAACAACGTTTCTGTTTTCAATCTACCCACCTCCTTGGTGGCCGCGGTGGCCGAATAGTCAGACCATTCGGCTCCCACCAAGACGACCCGAGCTCGATTCCCGGATAAGTCGGTCCACGGATTTTTGCGTGTAGGAACCGGGCCGGACGATATCGCAGGAGGGCAGGTCTTCTCGGTGATCTCCCGTCCCCCCTCCCCATTCCGTCGCTGCTTCACACCCAAAATGTCTGACCAATCCCTTTAAGAGTTCGTGGTAGATAAATAATCGCTGAAAACATTAATTGATTTCTAAGCTTTTTTCGAAAGCAATATGGATAAAGTACTCAAAGGCAATCCTAGGTAATGGTATTTGCCAACTTTATGAGTAAATATTTATCCAGAATTACTAATTCGTTACATGTGATCTCTTGCTCCGTAATTAAATGCACAAGGTTCCGGCGTCAGAGATTGTGCCTCAGAAGTTCATAACACTGGAAACAAAATTGTTTAAAACGTTGGCTAAAACCATTGTCTAGAATTGCTATAGTTTAACTTTCGCAAATTGACTTTAAGAATTCTACTGTTTTTAGCGTTGAAAATACGCGCATCGTATGCCGCATCGTTTCTACACGCCAAAGACTGAATGAATGTGGAAGATTTCAATCGCATTAATTTTACTTTGTACTAGAGTCAATATAACACTCAGATACAAATGAAAAAGAAAAAATTACATTCACTAAACAGTTTATTTAAACCTGAAGATATTATTTTAATAGGAACTTTTACGTACGAATTAAAAATGTATGGCTGAATTTACTGTACTGAGAAAACAGGCATTGTTTATGTACACACCGGAGCGGGAGGTCTTCACAAAGGAATGCCATACCGTGCAATTGAATTGGTGATGCGGGTTCAAACACCGGGTATGTGTATCGATGAATCGAGTCGGCCGTGTCGAGCTCTCGTAGTCCGCGCTGCTGCCAGCCCAGTCCGACTCAAATACCTTATATGAGAACTAGACAATTACGCTGCTCTTTTGTTACATGATCAAATGAAACGCGGCTGTATTTCTGGTGAGAATACGGGATTGCGTATTGTACGAAAAAAAGTAAACATGTTTATATAACCCACAAAAAAATTGGTATTGACGTGGCATGTAATGGCCGTCAGCAGTGGTCACGGTCTAAGAGGAAGAGGTCTTGACACTGCCTATGCTCTCCAGCAAAATAAAGTGACCCCCTTCTTGTCGCCGAGCGCTGGTAGTAATTTGGTGGAGATTTATCTTGTTTATATCTCGCGTTTTACCATTTTTGCTATTATTTATAAAAATAATGTTAATAAGGTAGACTGGTATAGTATATACATGTTCCGTGTCCATAAATGCATTGGCATGTGTGGAACTGTTTATAAAAGTAGTCAGAAAAAAATATTATGTATTATTGTTTTAGTGAACACATTCGAACAAAAACTATTATTTCGTGCCCTACAAAATTTTAGAACCGTTGCAATGTGCATCTACATGTAAAAGATTGAAAAATTAAATTTTATGGTTAATAAAAATGTGTTCCAATAAAAAATTGCATTCCCATTTTTTTCTTCGGTATAATACTTGCAATTCCGGTAACAACTTCACATTTTAAGCCAAGCCAAATACAAAAACAAGACAAATCTTCCACCAAATGACTACTAGCGCTCGGCGGCAAGAAGGGAATCACATTTTATTCCTCAGTGTCAAGACCTTTACCTTCATAGACCGTGGCAGTGGTCTAGCAACACTTGGCCCAACGACGGCGGCCATTGTGAATTTCTTAGGAGTTCGTCGTCGGCTGTATCTCTGCCTAGGAAAGACCGATCTGGAGAATAATTTTGTCCGTTTAAAAGGCTAACGTAGTTCGTGAAACAACCATCAGTGCCACTTGTACAACAGTGCAGTTTTAACATGGAGATAATTAGAACTAGTTGGGTGTTATTGTTCGCGAAATATTCGCTGGGGGTGGTAGGAGTAACGTTCCCAATCAAGGTAAAGTTTACAGGTGCTAACAACGATTAAAATGACAAAATCCGTCAGAATTAGAATGGGTATTGAGCCATCATCCCGTACTTAAATTTGCCATTTAGTGTTTTTTATTATTGTTAGATGGAAGACATTCTAACATTTAAGGTGGCTTGCTAAATAGGATGCGTTTATGTGTGCACGGCACAAATTAAAAAAACGCTAATGGGGACAGTGACCAGTTATGTAATGCAGTATCACCATTAACATTTATCAGACCACACTAGGGGATTTTGTCCAAGAAGATGCATTCTTGCAACTTCGAGCGTGACGGTGTTCTGTGATGAGCTTGTGGTGTCGAAGCGGTTATATGATGAATTTAGTTTTGCGCAGCCAATTGAGGCTGCCACTGAGCATCATTATTAGTCGATATATTTTCAATATGCATGTATTACTTTTTTTTGTTAAATACATTTTCCTTGAGATTTTTTAATAATTTTTATTGACTTACATACTACACATATGTTACGTGAACGGTATTGATTTAATAATTAGTTACTATTTGACTATATAAAAACTATTAATTATCTTTATTATTGGTTCTTGGTCACATCCGTAACTACTGTTTTCGGTTTTATGAAGCACGTATCATGACACAAGAGCTATTTCTCCCACCAACCAAGTAGACTATATATATTTATTAATTTGTTTTTTTTTTATTGCAATTTATTTTATATTTTATGCAGCAACCTGTATGGCTATAAGACCTAAGAACTGTCCAACTCACTGACTGATTTTACCTCTAGCATTCCCACTCAGTCGCATAACATATTAATTTTCTATAGTTCGTCATTTGTCTACTGTACAACTTAATATCACTAAACTTCTTTCCTCGAACATTTTTTTTTATTTTAATCGGATATTTTTAACATGATTTTATTGTTGTTATTATTTTTTGTTTAGTGGCACTTATGAGTATAACTCTTAAGAAGTTTACCTGTTTATTTATTTCTTTCTCGACTCTCAAACTACGTTCAGACTCCTAATATATTAATTTTAATATCGCGATTGCATGTGTTTTAACTATGTTTGCTTTTAAATAGACTCAACAAATTTATCTTTAATGTGGTTATCTCTAGGTGATTTACGTATACGATGTCAGCTTCCCCACCAATCAAACTGTTCCATAATGTACCGAACACATTCTATCATTAAAATTAGAATTCATTATTATTATTATTATTATTATTATTGTAATTCCAGCTAAATCAAGTGTAGGTTATGCTGTGCCAACGTTTAGTATTTGTTTAAAGTCATTTGCCTATTTTGTATAACACAAATGTTATACATATACTGAAATTTCCTAAAAAATAATTAATATAATTTATGAAACCCTCATTGCTGAGAAAAAGCTACTGGGAAGTTCATAATCATTTTCACTGACAACTGAGTAAATATCTAAGGTCAAACTGTCGGCCTGAAATAAGCGATAGGTCCATATTCCTTTTTTAAAGCCGTCATTTTTTGCGAAATAAAAAACACAGGTATTTCCGTCGTCTAGGTCAAACGCTATCTTCAAACTTAGTAATTAATAATCTGCTTGTTCATAAATTCGTTGATTTAGTAACACGCTCAAAATATACACTATTCGCTGAAATCTACCTGAATTGCTAGGGTACGTTGAGACAAGTTTGTTTATTTAAATGTCATACTTGTTTAACATGTTATATTTATAATTAAATTCACAACCTCCTGCGTTTTTAAATGTAAGAAAGTAATGATACAACTTCTTAATAAATATTGTAGCATTGTTTTTATTTAGAAATAAGTGTCAACTTTGCTACAATAGTTGATCATGGGGTCGCTTACTAAGCGAGAGACATTACGTTAAAATTTCAGGTAAGAACTGTATTAATGCTTTTTACAGGTAAAAATCGTGACAAATTAGTAACATGTAACATACTCTCCAACTACCGGAAAGTATTAAAATCATAGCGGTTTTCATATTAAGTTAGAGCCTGTTGTTAAATATATTTTTAAAACTAGAAACATTATACCGAAAATATTCGGTCAATTCAAATTTTTTTTTCCTAAACGCGAATGTTAATCATAAGTGTCTTTTGTTCATATTGCTTCTATGTTAATGAATATTTAGGCCCTACATTGTTTCTACGAAAATGCATATTAATTCCACTTTACATACATATAGTGATTGTACTACCTTGCATTTTAGAAGACAGTTTTAATTATTTTGTAATACTTTTATAGCATTGAAATATTTCGCCTGTGTTCAAGCAGTAGCCCAAAAATCTTATATGACTTCCTTTTCATGAGACTCATTTTTCTTTGCATAGTGCCACCTCCAAGCTTTCCTGTAATCTTAGTAATTTATTTCCCTAATCTCTTAAGATTTTCTTCCCCAAGATTAGATGATAAAAGCGTCATAATATTATGCGGGAAGTAAATTCTTATGCCCAGCACGCGCTGCGCTATAATCATGGTTGTAAATTACACCGTAATGCTTTTAAAGTTCAGCAGACTGATTTATCGGCAAGCCCGTGGTAAACTTCTGCAGCCTGACTTAATGGCTTGCTGAACTAGAATAGGTTAAGTAGCGCTTGCAACTGCACGTGCATATTTACTCATATCGTCGTGTTAATCGTCACCGTCCTACCAACTGCGACAGAGTTCCAGGACATTTTAGAGAAGGAAGGGAGTTTGATCCTTCGCTAAAGCATGAATTACATAAAGAACATTTTTATATGAATGCAAATGAAGAATTTTCGTCCTCAGTTTTCTTCTATATATTCATAGATGAATGGATCTAACGTATTTAAACTGCCATTTGAAGTACAGTTAATTTGCTTTAAAGCAACGCACGATTTGTAAACACACTCGAATAGGGGAACAAACATTTTTGTTCTGCAAGTTCTTAAATGCCACGTATTTGCACAGAAGAGAACTTAACCTATACAAAATTTAACTAAATCGGAATAAGTTTAATTATATTATATTTGTGTATAAATAAATATGGGATAATTTACTTTAATACCATTTGTGAAACATTTTACAATCCTTCTTACAAGGCCATGACAAAAAAACTAAGTTATTCATTCACGTTTTTCGTGGTAGTCTTAATCATATGGAAATAACAGTCAAACACTTATTTATTAAGACAACGGCCGCGGTTGGCACTCGCGTATCACCAAGACGATCCGGGTTTGATTCCTTACGAGGCCGGAAGAATTATTGCATGTGGGAATCGTGCCTGACGATGACGTTGATCAGCGAGTTTTCTCAGTATCTCCAGCTTCCCGCACTTCTTCATTCCAACGCTGCTCTACACATCATGTCACCCTCACCCACCAGTGCTGTAAACGTTACTGTAATTATGACATAGTACATGATTCAGCGCTAAAAGCATCAGTTGAATTGTAGACTTATTGAAGGCCATTAGTAAAAAAAATCATAGACAACAGCTTTTAGTTAATTAATTTATTTATTTAATGCGCCTTTTTTTTACATGTGGCGAAGTTAAGGTGGGAATTACCTTGTCTACAACTTATCCAGAGTGGTTATAACATTTAAGACCATCAAACAAAGTGTATTATTCAAATGTAATATAAAAGTGCCCGGTTATTTACAAGCGAGGAAAAATTGTGTTAAAGATGTTTAACGTGAATCCAAGGTAACCTCATACATTCCATGCGGTCGGCTAGCGAACCTCAGTTGGTACCTCGGCACACTATTTGCGTGCAAGTGACTTGAGCATACCCTCCCCCTAGAAATCAAAGACTGATAAATCAGAATGTATGTCATTTAATTTCAAATTAGAGAATGTTGATGACGTCAGCGTGAGGACAAGAATATTTTATATGATTTACAAGGGTTGGATACCAGGATTACTTAGAATGGATAATAAGCGACTTAAAATTAAGGACAATGTCGCGAAAGTGTGTAATTGATAAAATGATACGTAGTGACCATACTTAATTACACTAGCTAGCGAACAGGATAAGGTACCAGACTTCTTCCCCATACTAGGTGCGTTTTCTGGCGGACATTTAAGTAGGTGACTTCCAAGATGCGTTGGTAATGGCGGCTGAATATGTGACGGAGTGTAGTGTGCGGCTAAAGGACTGAGCTCACCGGACTTTATCCTGGGAGTAAATTCACTTCTCCCGATTCAGTGGATGGCCGACGTCCGTCCTTGCGAATGAGGTCTACAGGGATGAGACCTCGTTGAGCTCCGGTCCCTGGGTCCCTGGCAGTAAATAGAGTATCGGAAATCGGCCTGACATCTTCTTCGTCTCCGGCGATGTAGTGGAAATCACCAATCGACCTCGGATAAGCCTCTTCCTACCGGCGATCATCAGCGTAGGTGGGCAGTAGAAGTCGCGACTCCTCGAATTTCTGAAATCCGACAAAATTCCACATTTATGTTTTTTTCATATCCAAGTATCTGACCAAATTACCTGAGATTCAGTTCCAGGGCATTTTTAGCTGAAATATTCTCTTCTGTCGTTCTCAACCCAATGTCTTCGTAGCTCCATCGCCGTCCGAACGTATTCTCTTCTTTTTCTTTCAATAAAATTTTTCTTCCTTCGCCCAAAACGTTCGAAACAAAAACTTCTGTTTTTATTTTATTTTTTTCATTCAGTTGTCTCGCCACCGTTTCGCTATTACTCGTAACACACCTAGCTTTGGGATTGATTCTGGCTCTTAACCTGGTCACGATTATGATAAAATCATAAAAATCTACGTGAAGTAGTGAGAAGCCTTGGAAACAATATTTCCTCGGATAATAAAATATTATACAGTCATAAAAACAAAGCACGTTTATAAAACTTCGTGGCTCGGTATGTCTATGGCCAAAGATAAATACAAAAATATATGTGAACTGGCCTGCAAACAACCACTAAATGACTTAATACGATATCTGTAGTGTAGATCGAATCCTATATTACACAATAAGTAAAGAACAGTCCCTAAAAATTACAAAACATAAAATACATTGCGAAACACAAATGAAAAAGAAAAAAAAATTACAGAAATCGCTCACAATTCAATCACGCACACGTTCACACCAAATTAATGAAAGAGAGATCATTCACTGTTCACCCTGCACTATAAAAATCAGGTTCGTACATTTTTAAATCTCTGAGCAAACATTCATCTCGAGTAACGTACTTATGAAGATCAATCTCTGACGCCATAATCTCGTACATATAAATGCGGCGCAAGAGATCATGCTTAAAAATGCATCATTGTGGATAAATTTTTGTCCACAAAGTTGGCTAGTATCATTATGTAGGATAATTGTTTTGTAGTTTTTTCCATATTGACTTTCAAAAACGTGTAGGTTTCAATAGGAGTTCTCAGCGTTTATTTATCGACAACACACTCTTAAGAACTGACTTAAGTATTAAGGGCTTATTTTAATAGTAGTACAACTCCAATTTTGTAATGAAAGGAGTTATATCCACCATTGTGTTAAGAAAGATTAATTCTACCTTTTTTAAAAAGTGGTATATCTCCACGCTGTGAACTTCATTATTTCATCTAACTCGAAATCTAAATTTTTGACAATGAATTATGTTCAGGTCTCTGTATCTAAAAATTAACTAAATTGGAGTTGCACCACTATTAAATAAACCCTTCATATTTTTATTTCCCTCAATCTATAAGGACAAAACTTTAAGCGAGTAACTGTTCATATACACTGTTGCTACTATTACATTTTCTGCGAAGCTATTAAAACTTATACGGTACTATTTAAGTACAAGAAAATTTAAATTGGACATGAAACTTTCTCCCAACAACTTAATTATCATATTTGCATAAAAGTACAGGACCACACACTTTCTAACTTTCTACGCAACTGTTTCGAATAACAATATTTCTTAAACAGTAGATCGTGAGCGCTCACTTATTTACGAGATACTATCGCACTTGCGCAGATACACACGCACACTTTTTCATGGCAATTATTTTACAATTCTCTGTAAACACAATTGCCTGCCACTGAAATGAAATGATTTAGCTTTACGCGTTTTTTGTAAATCTAACACGACAAGTTTCTTGAATATAATACATTCGCCTATTTTTTATGTCAGAAATTTCCATCCAAATGAATAATAAAATGTTTAATCATAAATAAAACATGTTTTCATGACTGTACAAGTGCTATATTGGTATTACCTACATAGTAGGCTAGTAAAAACCTGAGCGGTTGTATTTATTTAAGATTGTTTTTACGAAATGGTAGCCTAAATATATTTCCAGTACTGAAGTGTAACTCGTTTGGTGGGGATTTGTGAATCGGGTCTTGAGGGGAGGGGGGGGGATGGGCACCCCTGACCAGCTCTACTACCGGTGATAGATGCATAGCTACTGCATTTTCAAGCATAACTGCTTTTGTACGTAAGCCTTATATGCCGAACCATAAGTTTATGGTTCCTACTGAATGACGTAAGATTTAACTAGGAAATTATATATTGTTACAATTTAACGTACTAACTTAACTGTATTGATGAAGTAATGCAGATCTTGTTGTAATCCATTTTTTTGCAGAATAAACTATGTATAATGATATTCGACATGTAAAAAAACTAAGTCTACGTTTCTCATTACGCCTTACGTCTCGCAGATTCTATTGATGGTGATTTCCATAGCGTTAATAAATAAGGTTCATTCTGAATCATCTATTGTAATGTTTATTCAAACAAACACTCCAAGCGTAGGGTACACGATAAGAAAATTAATTATACATCCTATTTTGCTATCGCAATAGATAAGGTCACTGGCGTGATAAGAGATCTAGTGCGATATGGTGTTTAGCGGGATAAGTTTATCAACGTGATAGCGTTGCTAGAGGGATAAGGTCACCAGTGTGATAACGTTGTCGCTGTGACAAAGTCGCATGGCAGTGATTCAGGAGGGATGGACACGTAACCTGGTATTTGGCGATGGCCAACATTGTTTGCAGGAGTGGGAGATATTGGTGTAAGCAGTGAACTAATGGTTCCCGAATATTGTCGTTCAGTATGGCAATGTTGCCAGATATACGAGAATTCTCGTATTTTTTACGAAGATTTAGGGTGGTTTACTATATGTACGATATAAAATTGCTGTCATACGAGAATTTAGAGACCAGAGAACTATTAATAAGGTGTTCGTGGCACGCAGGTGCGCGAAAAAAAAACGTCATCAACAGGTGTAGTTCGATAATTGTAATGCCTTGCAGGAAATTTGTTTCTTCCTTGTACGAGACTACTTCGTTTACAATCAAACAACCGAGCAGTATGGCCGGAGTCGGGGATCGACCACCGGGTTATCCCTAATGCGAGTTCAAAGTGTTATCATGGCGCGTTCTCGCTCGGTACAAACTAAAGAAATGTCTGGTTTGTAAACCGCCACCAGTTTGTAATATCTGCTTTAAGAAGCAACATTTTGACAAGCTACCACGGAACTACGCCATCAAATGGAGACATTACAATTCCAACTGTCGCAAGTACTTATGTCAACCTGCCCAGCTCGAGTCCTAGAACCCATAATCACAATGCCATGACAGAAGCGACACGACCGCTGCGACACGAAAAACAAAAGATGCCCGCTAATCAGCAATGAGGTTTCTGCGACATTAGCTTGGCGAAAATGGCGGACGTTACGCGAATCCCGAATGGAAATCATATCGATTTAATTCTGGCCGGAATTCAATTTTGCGCCCAACTGTTGGTGAAATTGGTGAGTTGGAAGAAAGTGGGTTTAAATATTTTTGAAGAAAATTTTGTTGGTTGTCATAAGCAAATAAAAACATTTTAAGCAAAGTTATAATTGTGCGTTTATTTCCACATTTCGGTGGGTATATAAAATAGATTACAAAAAAAAAAAAAAAAGGAGGATGGGAATACTGTAAACATTTGTGGCTGTCGTACTAGAAGGGGTAAGCATCAAGTGGTAAGTAACTATTTACATACAGACTTTTCTTTTAGGTATTTGTTGCCTTACAGCCGAAATTGTGTTTACAATAACGAGAATTTTTAGTGTCATATCTCGCCCTTTTGTGTCGCTTCTGTTGCGCCATTGTGATTCCGGCATGGGAATGCGAGAATTGAATGCGAACATCCTACTACAGGTTTGGCGGCTCAACGTTAGTTTGACAAGGGATAATTTCCGCCTCTAGCTGCTCGGTACTGCAGACGAAGTTCTCTCAGAAAGGGCCAGCATGAAATAAAATACCTTACCGATACCAGCTTCAGGGGTGCCCACCAGGGGGGATCATTACGCAAGTTGCGCATTTAGAATTTTTAAGGGGGATTATTTTCAAGAATAAAATGTTTTATCATAAACGAAAAATGTTTTCAAGATTGTGCAAGTGCTATCTTGGTATTAACTGCAAAGACCCAGAGCAGTTGTATTTGTTTTACGATTGTTTTTACGAAATGTAGCCTAAATATCTCTCCAGTACTGAAGTGTAACTCGTTTGGTGGGGATTTGCGCAATGGGTCTTGGGGGGGGGAGGGGGATGGGCACCCCTGACCAGCTCTACTAGCGGCGATATTCACCTCTTGCTAAACTCGTCTAAAATGGATTCGATTTTCTTGTTAACCTGTAGTAGAACGAACCTTAAATGGTTAACAGGGCGGGCAGGGAGGAGAGCATCGACCGTCGGATCGTATAAAGGAAGGAGCGTACCGTCTTGCCCCTCCCTCACCTGGGACACGATAAACACGAAACTACTTCCTTAACTCCCACCCTCTCCTGACCCAGTCCCAACGACCCAGTTCTCATGACCCCGTGACCGTATACAACAGCAGAGCACCTCGTAGTACGCGAATAATTTTCACTACTCTCACGTTACTTACACATGGAGACGTTTTGCGCCGCACTCAAGACTTGACTCTGGAAAAGGCTTCGAGTGAATGAGTGAATGTATTTTGGTCAGCGGCTTAAGATGCCGATGTCGAATTTCAACCTTTGGCACGTGGGAACAGCGTAGCGATAAGAGCCAGTGTCCCACGCTTGACGTGAAGCATATCGCCTCTATTCGCAGCGCGCCAAAGTGGCGTGCAAGTTTATGTTGTAGTCTTTTTCCTACGGGACTTTAAACGGTGACCACAACCTTTTATTTTTTAATGATATGAAGTAAAGACCAACGCATGCCTCTCGCTTTGCACTTTACGATTTCAGGTAATATTTTCAGAGTTACAGCAGTCTAAAAAAACAGTTTTTAGCAATTTTGAGAGGCCCAAAAATCATGTTTCTAACAAGCGTGCTGAATTTTTGAAAACATAGAAGCATACTTTCAAGTGTGTGTTCTTTTCGTAGATAAACATAATATGAATAAGTTAAGCGGTTTCGTGTAAAAACGAATACGCGTGACACGCTGCAACGCCGTCCATCTCGGAGATCTCCCGTTTCCTCCCGCCCACCTATCACTGCGTTAACGACCAAGATGTTAAGTGCTGATCAAAATATCTTGTTTCACTCACGCCTTGTTTTTGAAGCTAACAAGAAAATAAGGCGAATTAAATGTCAGAGGACGGACAATCAAATTGAAATACAGTATTTATTGTAACTATTTTTAGTTTCGTCACTTGTGAGCGTGACTCAGTGTATAATAGTGTCGTTTCTAAACTTGACTTTCTCTAAGGCTAAGAACATGCATCTAGTATGCATCTACATGTATAAGCGTATCTTCGGGGTCGAAGCAGGAGATACCACATGAGAAACGTGCTAACAAACCCCTTCCCTTAAAACATTCAAAGTAAAAAAAATATACCTTTTTCTTGTACAAAAAGTCAATTTCGCTGTTACAGATTTTTGGCATAGATGTATAAATGCATATTGATGTTTATGATGTATATAATCTGTAAGCAAAATTTTTTTTGTGGCAAATGTACTTCTCCCCTCCCCTACTCCCCAAAAATGAGGCCTGTAGTCAGGCCACGCTAAACTGCAGTGACTGGTGGCAAGCTTATAGGCGTTGCATCGCCTTAAATATCTGGTTTCCTTTGAAAAGTCTAGGAAGTATTGCAGTATGATCATGAAAGCATTTACAGTAAATATTCAGACCCTTTTAACTGTATTTTGTACGTTGTACAACAGGACCGCTGTTGTTCTCTAGTACAATTTTTAGCAGTAGGAATGACGTTTCGATAGTCTTACTTAATTCAGCAGGGCCTATGACTGCGCAACTTTGAATGTTTTCTTTCATCTCTTAAATTTAAAACGAGCTGTGTTCCACTCACTAAGTGATTTACTGGACCAATAAAGTTTTTTAAACAGAAATTTGAAAATAAACTATCTACAAATATAAAATTACCTACGCTCTAATTGGGAGAAATTTCTAACTTTGTTAAACAAAAAAAATACATATTCGTGGCAATAGTACCCGTTTATTCAGGCACTGCGTTGGCACTGTTGATGCGGTGTCTGTCATATCAGGGATGAGTTGACTATCTACACAGCAAGAAAAACTGCGGATTATGTGATAGAGCGTAAACAGACTTCTATAATCTGTTCATTTTAAATTGAGCACTCCTAAACCCTTTTAATATCCAAAAACTGTATTTTGTTTGGGCCAACTATGTTGAGTTTTGATATTACGGGAAATGTTTGCACAGTTTTTTTTTGTTCCAGAGATGATTTTAGGTAAAAATAGTAAAATTTCTAAAAGAAAAATTTAAGCAATGTTCACTTTATCGTGAACTGTCTGTAACGACTCCTTGTATGGATTTACAACTGACCTGGGTTACATTGTGATAACTGAGGTGATTTGTGTCTCTCAGAATGTTTATTTTGGGACGTTTTTTTTAAATAAATAACAAGGCTTCAAGCGTTTCCTTGTTTCTTACTCTAAATATCCAAAAATTTAACATTTTAATGTAACGAAGTTAACTCCCTCCCCCTCCCCTTCCAATGCACGCAAATGCTGTCAAAAGTTACCCCGCTTTACGTTACCGTACTTCTAAATATAAAACTACCGATGTATTTCATCTTCGATTTCTACATTGCGTTCATTGACTACGGACGCCGAAGCTGGCTTGCGCGTTGGAGGCCCAGAAACGAAAACGCGATAAGGGCGATTCTGAAGCGACCACCTAGCTCTCCACAGCTCTTACGCGCAAGACGCATCAACTGCCGCGTAGTTATTCCGTCGTACCCGCTGGAGCTTCAAGCGTTGTCCCTATAGTGATATTTATGGAAATCTGCAACAATGTCGTGCGGCTCGGAAACAGTAATATTTTTATTCAACAAACGTTCCCATTAAATGTGGTCCCGTTTTGTACGATAGTATACTGGGAACATGAACAAATGTTCCGCAAAAAAATTACGCGTATTTCTTTTTTTTTTTTTTTTGCAGTAATGTTAAACTAGTACTTCATTTACACCGTTCCAAAGAATTGTTATTCCAATTATGAGCTCCAAGGCGCATTACATATGCTAACGTGTGAGTCCATGATTAGAGATGATGGTTTATCGCGGGAAAACTTGACTGCAGGGTTTCAACGTACGTTCAGCTTACTAAAAGGTAACTGGCCTTCGTTTGTGCGCAGAGCTGTTACCCTATTTGACTAAGCCAGTAAGAATACCGCTCTTGTAATATTTGATGCCTATTATTGGTGGGCATCAACTACGTTGTGTTATAAGTATATCACCCAATCATACACGCCAAAAGAAGCCACAATGTTTTCAAGGGTACGTTGGCACATTATTATTATTTTTCTTTTGAGATTTACCATAATCTCTAGCCGTGATTCATAATTTTTACTGCTTTAAATATATATTATTTTAAAATTCTACCGTAGAGTAGATATCGAAAAGCTGTTGCATAGTTTTGTTAAAAAACAGTGTATGTTATGTTGACTGATTTTTTCAATACAAAACGCACAATGGTTTCAGCCAACTGTGCAACTAAGGAAAAGATAATTAATTAACTTAAGCAAATTTAAGGCACTGTAAAGTGGGTATAATCGTCCGCCATTTAGGGTCTTTCGGAGCTAGCGCAAGCCAATGCATGCTTCCGCGCCCCAAAAACCTGTCAAACTGAACTCATAAATCTAAAACTATTCAGCCAAAAGTATTCAAAATGTTTACCTTGCATTTAAGAAGTATGCTGCCAATGATAGTGTCCATTAATTTTATTTTATGCAACTATCATGTTATTAAAAAAAATTTAACTATGCCATGTTGACATTTAACAGGAAAATGCAGAGTAAATTGTAGTAAGCGCAAAACATTTTCGTTTTACGAGATAGATGAGGGTTTCAGCGAACAAAACAAAAAGGATAATATAAATTAAATTGTTATGCCCCTTTTGACGATTTACGCGAATCGCTATTGTTTTGGCGGCAGGTAGAAGACAGAATAATTCGTGCGCGAGGTATGGTCTCGCTCAACGACGCGAACACAACTTCACTCTTAGTTATCTACACAATATTTAATATGTTAATATCAGTTATATATATATATATTACTAAGTTTCTAGTTTGTAAAGTTACTTTTTACTGTAAACTTAATTAATTAACATATAATGTAAAGTACAATTTTTACAAGCGCCCTAATTGTCTATAAGCCGAATAGTTTACAGGATTCATGGTAGTTCCATTTAAAACTTTAAATAAATATATATATATTTATTTATGTATTTATTCCGTTATAGCTGCCTTTCCAATATTTTCCGCCTTTATTTTTCAGATCTAAAACATGTCACAGTAGTACTAAACTAATCGTAAAGCTTTATACTTTATTATATAAAATATTTGCTAATTTAACAGGATAACAGTAAATACTGTGAAATGATTTACAAACTAATGCTTTTATTTGGATCTAGACATGAAGGTTTGAATTTACATATAAATAGAATTCATGACATACATTTACATTTTTTTTACCCAATGTTGTAGTTTCAGGTGAACTTTTTGTAACATAAGATGAAAAAGTAAAAGATAACTAGCTAATGTATAGTAATAAACCACAATACTTCGGAACAAAGCTTGAATCCAGCATATGTACATAAGTATTTTTACAGTAATATAGTTCACAAAAACTAATTCGACAAATTATATTTTAAACACTGTTATTCATTTAGGGGAAGGGTGGGCAAAGTGGCCACCCTAAGGAGTTTTATTTATTTTCTCTAAGAGTATGATCGGTAATCTACTGTAAATGTCTTATGTTTTACTACATACATTTGTGTTTCAACTAAAATTTTTATGTAGGCATTATTGTAATTAATTTGTACAAAAATAAAGAAACCAGCAGACTCTACAAAGTGGCCATAGGTTGCCACTTCACTCAACACATATAAAATTACTTTACAACTGAGGTTTCTTATGAGATGAAAATGTATTAAGTACAAACAGAGCGAAGTTCTAGTATTATAAGATACAAAAATATGAGTATCAACCATATAATATTATTTATGTCTTTAATTTGTTGAAGGAAAAATAACCTAAAATAGCTTTTCCAAAATCTTTACCTCTAAAGTTCATTTACAGATATCGCAAGTATATTTGTCGTCCTCTTCATCACATCCTGCACAAGCGTCGTGAGCCCAAAGCAGACATGCAGAACATCTTATCCATCCTTCATTTTCTCTGGACTTAGAAAAAGGTTCCCCACAATAAACGCAATCTATGTCACTAACATCACTGTCGCTGGAGTCTTCAAGCACTGAAAGACTCTTTTCCTGTAGGCCTACAAATTTCTGTTTTCCTTTGACTGCACCTTGTTTCTGTTTCTTCTTTTGATTTTTTCCACTTTTCACCTTATCCTTCATGTTTTGTCGCTTTTACTTTTCTTTTTTTTTCTTCTTTTGCTGTTTGTAGATCTCGCTTGTAAGGACTTGATGTTAAAACTGCTGCTGACCCCCTTTTGCGTTTACTTTGTCGTTTCACAATGCTTGCCTTAGGAATAGGGAGTATTTCTTTAGGACTCACTGCAAATGAAGTGCTCGGTTGTGGGTTTCCAGGACTTGTAGGAAACGAAGTGCTGCGTTGTGGGTTTTTATGAGACGTGCTGTGTGGTGTAGTAGGCCTTTGTGTAGTAGGCCTAGGAAGAGAAGAAAACTCTTGGCTTTCAGTCTGTAGTTCTTGCTGTTTTTGGGCAGGTGGGCATGTATCAACAGGAACAACAGAGATTTCTGTAGTTTCAGCAGCCACAAAATCTGATTCTGTAAACACATCTCTGTTCAGTGGAACTATACCACATTTCTTAAACCCATTTATGGCAATAGCTGACATAGCTGCTTTCAAAAAGGCTTCACCAAGAAGACGGGATACCTGATATTGATTCACTACTCTTCCGGGATTATTACGCAAGAATGGATTGAACGTAATATGTGTTAAAAGGCCCCATGAAAGCAACATCTAAGGGTTGCAGCTTGTGGCTGCAATGTGGTGGCAGGCAAACCACAGTAGTGTGACTACTTCTGGCCTTTTCAATGAAGTCCAAGTTCTTGGTGTGGGTGGCATGTCCATCCAGTATGAGTAACACTGGGTCGTCTTCTGATGGCTTTGCATAGTTCAAGAAGTGATTGAACCATTGCGTTAAAATGTCACTTTGCATCCAACCTGAAGAGTGACAAGCAAAGCCTGTGCCAGGTGGTGCGCCATCCTGAAGTTCCTGTTTCATACGCTCTCTAGGGAAGATCACAAAAGGAGGAATATAGGATCCTCCAGCAGACATGCAAACCATGAAGGTTGAGAGAACCCCTCTTTCAGCAGATGAAAGGCTGCCAACCTGGCGTCTTCACTTAAAAGCAAATACCTTTGAGGATTTTGACTGCACAGTTAACAAGCCGGTTTCGTCAACATTGTAAACCCTATGAGGGCGGTACAAGTGACTTTTCAGGACATCCTCTAAAATTTCAAAATCTTGTGACATTTGTGATATTAAAAGTTTGAGCTCTTGCTGCTGATATGAGCTCAGGTTTTCGTAATGCAATTTCTGGACGTCGTTTTCGAAATCCGGTCACCCAATCTTTCCCTGCCATCTTGTTTTCATGATTAAATGTGTTAGGGATACCATTTCTTTCAGCTAGTTCGTAGGCAAGTTTACGCAAGTCTGCAACAGTAATGCCAAAGAATCGTACCTCCAAATGTAGAAGATGATTGACAAGCTCCTGCTCTTGCTCTTCAGAAAATACCGCACGGTAATGTCCCATAACTTTTGTTGTACCAGTAGCATCAGTGTTCTTGTTCAGAACTCGACGTTTCAGTGTGTTCCTTGGTACATTATATGTTGTAGCTGCAGTCTGCCATGGCATACCATTTTTCACTGCATCTATTGCTCCTTGCATTGCAACAGTGTCCCAGGACTGTTGCTGGCTCTTTCGTTTGTATTTCGACACCATGTTTCAGCCTAAAACAAAGACAGTGTCGTAGGAATGTTAACACTGGTGTGCAACCTATTTTAACATTGTGAATATATCTGTATACAGCTGGAACCTTCAGCCTGCTTAACATGTAAGCCACAATAAGAGTGTATTAACAAATGTGTGTAAATTAAATTAATTAATTAGATTGTTTTATGTCTCCCAGTTGTATGCCTTTCGCCTTAATAGGAGACGGCTTACAAACTAATTTGCATACAAATAAATGAGCACAAACATCCATGCCCGAGCCGAGATTTGAACCGGGGACCCCTCACACCGCAGACCAGCACGTTGCCGACTGAGCTACGGAGGCCAACTGTGTATGTCAAATGAGTCTGAAAGTCGTAAATAAGATGGGGCTGAAGTAAAATGGTTATAAATAAAATTAACTGTGGTTAAGACATATTAATGTAGCCATAACAACACCGGTAAAATAAATAATTAAAATCCGCGGCGCTTTGCTATGCGGGCAAAGTGGCCATTGTCGGGCAAAGTGGCCATCACTATGGCCACTTTGCTCTCACTGACACCATTAAACCAATGTGGCTGTACATGATAAACCAGTTAACCTTCGTTTCATCATGGCACATGTATTTTTAGCTTAAATGTTATTCTTTTGATATGTGATTATAAAATGTATGTGGCACCAGTTGTTAAAATGTTATAAAAGTTAATATCACACACTTACCTTACATCAGCAAGGTTAAAAACAACACAATCGTTAATAAAAGCGCGCACATTGACAACAACGGGTCGATACGTTTTCACCCTACTAATGGCTTCCTTGCAACACAGTTGCAGCATCTGCCATTCGATGGCAGCACCATACAGTGCTTGAAACAGCCAGTGTCCAATTTACCCGCCCTGGCCACTTTGCCCACCCTTCCCCTACATACTTCTATTTAACTATTGGTGTACCAAACATTTTACTATTTTATATGTAACAAATTTCGTAATTAGTTTATTCTGTTCATTAATCTATAACCTAAAGCAGAGACTCAAACCAAAGCACTTTTTTAGCGTAACAGTGGAAGAAATACTAAAATTTATTTAAGTTTTAAAATATGTACAATTTTTGCAACATGCAGTCGTTTTGCTTACAATTTTATACAGTCTCATCACTAAAAAAAATATTGTTTATACAGATTGGAATTATGACTTAGTATCCTTGTCTTTTTTTTTTTTTTACAGAAGTGGTGCCATACATCTTGCATCTTTTATTTACACTCTTGTTTAGGTCGATTACAGTATGGAACCTCAATTGTATCCCAAATTAATACATAACGTAAAAACAAATTCAACCGACATCTAGATTCGAACTCATATCCCTTACATTATCAAGCTCGTCCCTGAAAGAGTGACCTGTGATCTGCGGCAACTGTCACATGAATTTTTATAACAATAATCCTCAATCATATAATGAATTACACTTATATGTTTATCGTTGTATAAATACAAAGTATATATTTAAAGTAGTCAATAAATAAATGTGTTTCGAACAATATGGTTTATGGACATACCCTTATTCTAGAACACATATTTTGGTATCTTATTATGACCTTTTTACATTATTTTCAAACAAAGATCTTAACGAACGTCAATATTTATTTTTAATTATTGCCTCTGGAGCGCTAGTTCGTTGTAAAACGCACATACATTATAAATATATGCCAAAAATTTCTGGGGGAAGATGCGTTTTGCCGAATCATCGCAATGAATGAGCAACCTCCGTAGGCATGTTGTGGTTCTGGCGTTGTGTGGTGTACAAGGGAACATTTTATTGAGCATTTAATTTTGTGTTACATTTTTCATCGAATTTTTTGGGGAACGAAAATTACTTCGTGTTAATGAGATATTTGTATTTACATGGATTGTACTATTAAGACGGTTCACTGTAGTTCTTAATAGACTTTTGTATGTAACCTTTATCTCACAAGTATATAACGTAACTTCCTACTTTATGAATATTACTGTAGAAATTTCAAGTGAATTTCCATTGTGATCATGTAGATAGAATATAAATTAAATCTCCCGCATTAACTGTTCTGGACGATAACTGTGTTATTTACATACAAACAGTAAAAGGAAAGAACTTCTAACTATAAATTTATATCCAACCTGTTTACAGAGAGTATTTAAGTACAAGGTGTAAGATGAAATTCATATTAGTAAACAAACTATTACTTGAAACATAAATGAAATCAGTTTAAAAACAAATTCATTAGCAGCAACTATTTACGTATACAACTTCAGGACACACTACGTATAAATCTTCAATCTAACGTTTTAGCAACAGAGTAGAGATGCATTAATCTGTCTGATTGGTAATTTTGTATTTTGCATAAGTAACGCAAAATACAAACGTGTTTGCTATTACATTACAAATAATTTTTAATAAAACCAATTTTCTCGAATCACTTTCTTTAAAAATTTACACTATTTTCTGCAATAAAATACAAAACTTTATTTAAATAGTGTAAGAAGTAATATTTGTAACATACAGGACAATTTTAGAATTTGAAATAAATTGAATGAAATCTGTACTGTACTAACTGACTCTTGTATAACTGAAGCCTCGATAGTATTAGTATGAATACTTACATAACAAATAGCACAAAGTTAAATCGATACCATTAAAAACCCTAATACAGACGTCAGATGGATGAGCTTTTATGTATATATTATTTATTATTAATTGTTAAAAATATACACTTAGTAAATAAAAAAATCATATTTCCAGTTGTATGAAGGCATAAGCATATTTTGTGGGAAAGTCAACAATCTTAAATTATTTAAAATGATAAAACTGTAGATTTCAAAAGCCATCTTCAGTGAAATTAAGTATCTTGCGTTAATTGTCGGTGTAATATTTTATTTTGTATGTTCATTTATATTCGATAATGTATACTTTTGTACATAACACTTAAAAGTAAATTATTGAAAGTTGAAAACATTATAATAAATATAAAATGTAGAGTTCAAATTAATGTCTTAAATACTACGAAGACAAACCAAGGTGTAATTCGTAGTCAGGTCGTTGAACTAGACGGTTCCGCGTACCAGATATATTCTGTCTGCAACCTGCCGCCAAAACAACAGCGATTCGCGGAACTCGTCAAGAGGGGCATAAATATTAATTTTATGCTATCATTTTTTTTCGTCCACTGACATCCCCCATCTATTTCGTAAAGCAAAAAAATATTCTCGCTTATTATATTTTATCCTGCATTTCACTGTCAAAATGTTTCATGCCAGTGTTAAAACTTTTTACATGGTTAGTAACTATCATAAATAAAATTAATGGTTAGCGTCATTGGCAGGACAGTTCATTAATACTCTGTAATTTTTTTTCAAGTCGATTGACTGAATAGTTTTCGATTGGTAATGAGTTAGGTTTCTGCGATTTTTCGTTGCGCGAGCATGACTTGGCTTGCGCTAGCTGCGAAAGACCCAAAATTGCGGACGATTATACCTAGTCTTTATAGAGCCCTAAGCCAATTATGTGTAATTTTTTACTAGAAAAAAATTACGCTACATAAAAAATTATTTTAACAAAACTTTGCAACAGTTTTTCGATACCTGTACAAGTTTAGAAATAAAAAGAATTATATGTATCGTGAAAACAGTATAAATGATGGATCATGGCCGTAATTGCAAGAATGTAAATGCACAACAGCGCAACTCTGTATACAATATGTCAGCATGATGTTTAGGTATGGAAGGGAGAAATTCGCGAGTTCAATTACTTGTATGTTAGTACCCACTGTCGTACGCATTTTCAAGCTTCTCTGTTCGTTCATTGTCCGCTGTTCCGGTCAGAAGCAGTTAACTAACACAGGGGATTTTGATATTGAAGTCATTGAACTCGTGAATTATTCCTTTCCCTACGGTTACGTTATATGTGTATATACAGGCTGCCCAAAAACAAACGCCTAATAAGCACGCCACGCGGATCCTGGGCCTAAATGGAGACGAAAATGTTAGCGGTAAAATATTGTACGATGACATTTTATGTACGCAATGTGGCAGCACTGCACTGGTCTTACTCCCCTATGGCGCTACACAATCTTACATATCTTACTACCAAGGTCGCCCATCAGGGGGGCAGGGGGGGGCCTAAGCCCCCTCCCTAACAGATGTTCCACTATATGTTTAGTTTAGTTTTAAAACACATACTATATCCGTTCCTGTTTACATAAACATATGCAATGTATTTCTACGTGCATCTGAGTCTGTGCACTCGCACTCATATTACACCCCTCTGATAAGGAATGGGTTCATCCAAGGTGTATTCAATGTTACGGAGTTGGAACACTTGCTGGCTATTGGCAGCAGCTTACAGTCCATAGATATTGTTTAGTGGCATAGTGCACCTGCCTCTGCCTGCCGATTGTTTACAGTCTACAGTTACCGACTGTTCAGTCTGCGAATGTGAGTCAGTCTGTGCAGGTGCACCGTACGACCGTCCGTAAACTGCTCGTGCTATGTTACTGTGTCTCAAGCCTGAAATGGGAAATGTTTTGTATTTATGAACGAACGGAGACATTGGTTAGTAGTACAGTATCTACTCTTTACTTACAAGGTGATATTCATTTTGTTGTCGTCGTTCAATTGCTCTTTAACTCGTTATGGTCATTGCATGATTATTGATTAGTCAATTTGTTGAAACACAATATTCTCTTCTTGCATGTAACATGGGTTACGGCCTAGCTACAATTGATTTAGTCATTTAAATAGAAAGGAACTTAACTTTATTAGGAAAAAATTACATGGCAAGAAATGGTTGTCGCGAAGAGCAAAAACGCGAAGGGGGCGTTGGCTACGGAAAAATACGTAATTTTATTTGTATCAAACACTAGAGAACAATGCCGGTGCAAGATATATACACGTCGCACGTTTTGTATTTACTGCTAGTGCTAACGAAATACAGTCTGAGTCTCGTAGTAAAGGTTTTCATACTTTGTAGACTCTAATGTTTGCTAAACCGTCATTCACTCACGGGTGGCTCATGCAGCAACTACGCTCTTAGCCTCTTGCAGTTTCGTCTGGCCTTCTCTATAGCGCAGTTTCGGTGGCCGTAATCGCTAACGCGTCACGCTCTTAAGAGGAGTCCTTCGCGGTGTCAAATTTCCACTCTTGACGCGTGGGAACAGCGTAGCGATAAGAACCAGTGCCCCACGTTTAACGAGAAGCATATCGCCTCTATTCGCAGCGCGCCAAACTGGCGTGCAAGGTTTCCGTTGTAGTCTTTTTACTATGGGACTTTAAGCGGTGTCCCCAATATTTTATTTTTGAATAGTTTGAAGTAAAGACCAACGCATGCTTCTCGTTTTGCACTTTATGAATTCAGGTAATATTTTCGGAGTTACAACAGTCTGAAAACCCCGTTTTTAGCCATTTTGAGAGGCCCGAATACCATGTTTCTAACAAGCGTGCTGCATAAAAAAAAAACAGAAGTATGGTTTCAAGTGTGTGTTCTTTTCGTAGGTAAACATAATATGAATAACTTAAGCGGTTTCGCGTAAAAATGTATGCGCGTGACACGCTGCAACGCCGTCCATGCGCCAGTCGAGGACTCCTCTTAAGGAGTGGGTTGTGGCCGAGTTCGAGCCCACTCCCTACCGAGGCCTGCGTTATAATGGGCTTTTACATTGAACAATGTAATGTTTACTTAATTACTTTAAATTAAAGTGTGAAATCATCTTTTATGTATTTCAGGAACTAAAATTGTCCCTCTCTCTGTTTTTTTTTTTTTAACTTGGCTTTATTTCAGAATCATCAACATGGACATTAGAAAATTCATCAATAATGCAAAGAAGCCCCGGATAGAACAGGAGTCAGTTGAGACCAGTCCAGATGAAAATATTAATTCTACAAAAGAAAATACTGCTTCTCTCTCGTCATCATCATCAAAACTGATATCTTCATTGGCTTCATCAGATTGCACAACATCTATATTGACTCCTGTTCCAACATCTTCATGTGTAATGAATCTGCCTGTTCAAGAACCAGCCACAACTGATTCTTTGAACATCGCATCATCATGTGTGACATCATTGTCTAGCAATGAAACAGCAACTAGGAGTTTTTCAGATTATTGTTTGACATTCTCTGCATCATCGTCACGTAGTGAAAAACAAACTACTGTGGGTTCTGTAGAACACACTTCCTCAGCAGCAAAATTTACTTGTACCCAGTTTTCAACTTTTTCAAATACTTTACCTGTTAGTGATGCAGATATTTCTTTAAACGATTTTGATTTAGCTAGTTTTGATTTGGGACAGTACGTTTACGTTAACAAAACTGGTGTCACAGATGATGTTAGGTACAACATGTTAACCAATCCTCGTGTTCTTCATCTTGCTTCTCATAATTTCAAACAAGATGTAAAAGATGATAACAAAATTCGACATTTCCAGAAGAATTGGTTAAGTGCATATCCATGGCTTGTCTACTCCCCTCAGTTAAAAGGCGGACTTTGTAAATATTGTGTTCTCTTCAGGCCAACTCTGAAACGAGGAGTATTTGGTGCATTCGTGGTAACAGTACATCAAGATTATAAACACTTTCATGAAGATGCCCGTACACATGCAAGATCACAGTGGCACAATGAAGCTGTTACCAATGCCAAACACTTTTCTGATTCCATGGAAATGAAAAAGAAAAGTGTTGTTGAGCAAATTGACTCGGCTGCCATTGAACTAGTTACTTCAAACAGAAGGAAACTCAAGTCCATTTTGAGCTCGATTATTTTTTGTGGTATTCACGATATTTCACTTCGAGGAAAATATTCTCAAGAAGGCAACTTCCATGATCTACTGCACT